>JAMRXY010000257.1:0-31872 GCA_024447195.1 Panagrolaimus sp. LJ2414 | reverse complement strand
CAAATCTTTTGTTGAATGCTTTAAATGCTTCGGTACAAAATGGAGATGCCCTTAAATCTAATAATGGAATGCCACCAACTACAAAAAAGAAACCTGCTTCAAGAAGATCTTCTGCAAAACAATCTGCTGCAGCAACTCCACCTACAGTATCTTCTCCACATTTATCAAATGGCCAAATTGATGATTTTACTGTAAGTTTTATTTTGGGATAATTACTGTACTGTAATAGTAATACAGTACAGTACTGTATTATAATAGGAACGGGATTTTGTATATCCTTATTATTTTGTTATTGTTGGCTTTCATATATCTCTATCTTGCATTTTTTAGGAAGAACAATTACGTGAAGCTTTAGCCATTTCTGCAGAATCAAACTCCCAACAATGCTCAAATTGTTTTGCAACAAAAACTTCAGCATGGCGAAGAAATCAAGATGGACAATTAATTTGTAATGCGTGTGGGCTTTATTACCGTATGCATCAGGTATGTCTTTCTTACAGTATTTTTGATCTGATATTTATCAAAACTATTGCATTTTTTGATCATTTCTAAGCCATGTCATATTTTTAGACTAATCGTCCAATTCATTTAAGAAAAAATCATATCCAAACTCGTTATCGTCGAAAGAATGGCCCAAATGGTGAATTTCCAGGATTAATCGATGATGAAAATACTGATCTCAATTCTTCAAGCTTTAACAGTTCTGGTTTTGATATGCTTTTTGGAAATCCAACAATGGCTTAATTATTTTAAATACGGTTTTTTGATTATTATTTTTATATGTTTTGAAATTTTGGGTATTATCTCATTTCTTTTTATCAGGTTTTTCGTAACTTTTGGTTATTTTTACATGTTTGAATAAATTTGTTATAATTTTTATTACTTATTTGTTTGTTACAATTCAAGCAGCATAGTTTGTTAGAAAAGGGGTAATAAGCTTTTTGCTCGTTTTTTGAGTTTGTTAATTTGGTCGTTTCTCCTTCTGTCTTTGCTGTCGTTCTTTAGAGATGATTGTATAACTTGAGTTCCGCTATTTTATATTTAAACATGATAAAAAATGAAATGCGTGAATCAATATTAAGAAAGGATAAATGATGCAGTCTTCATTCGCACGCGTGTTTGGGACGGTCGTCTCTCGACTGCCGCTCTCTAAACATAATTCTTCGTAAATTTGCATAGCAAGTTTGCGTTGATAGTGACGAATTGGGGGCACCTTCCACCGTATCGTTGCGGATACAACAAAGGTAAAACTTTGGGAAGTAGCTAAACACCGACTGATTATGGCACCACTAATGAAGAAAATGAATGTGATGACGTTCAACTGCAAATCCATTCAATCTGCTGATCGATTACTGGCTCTTCAAACTGAATTGACAAAACTGAAGAAATTTGATGTGCTTGGACTTGCTGAAACGTGGCTTCCTGGTCAAACCTGTTCAAGACTTTCTTCCGGTGAGTTCTTATATAACAATGGGAAAACCGGGGATGCACGTTTCACTGGAACTGGTCTACTGATCTCGGCTGAAATGAATCGTCAAGTCATTGGCATGAAATATCTGTCAGACAGAATTATCCAAGTACTTTTGAAATTACGTGCTGGTAAGACCTTGCGGATTACCCAGGTCTATGCGCCTCAAAGTGGTCGTGGTGAAGATGAATATGAATTATTCCTGGATCAACTCAGCTCGTCTCTTGCCCGTCCTTCTACATATGATATCGTACTTGGTGATTTTAATGCTTCAACCGGTCCTCGTGAAAATGGTGAACGATTCATTGGTAAGTATTCCCGGGATACTCGTAGTGAAAGGGGCGAACTGTTGTGTCATTTCTGTTTGTCACATCAGTTGTACCTCATGAACGGGTTTTTCAAGAAAGGAAAAAATCGCCGTTGGACCTGGCACTCACCTGACCGCCAAGTGAAAAAGGAAATCGATCATGTGCTAACAAAGAAGAAGAAGATCATAGAAGACGTCAATGTGTTATCTCGATTATCAGGAAGTGATCATCGTATGGTTCGAGCCACCGTAAGTCTTCCCATTAGAGCTGGTCGGTCCCGACCATTTACGTTTGTGAAACCTGAATATGAAAAGATTCCATGTCTGATTTCTATGATCATGAAACTTCAACATCAACCAATTGCCGAATCCCCTGAAGCAGAATTGAATCTTATCAAGCAAGCCCTTCTATCAACTGCAAAAGAATGTGCTCGCCAACCAAGAATTTATGCTCGACTGTCTCCTGAAACACTACAACTGATGGAACGTCGACGTCAAATGAAACATGCTGTCCGTGGTGATGCTCTTGCTCGTATTGAATATGCTGAACTATCAAAGCTGATACGTAAGTGTTTTCAAGCTGACCTTGATAAGCATTATGAGAAAGTGATGGGGAGAGCAATAGAAGAAAATCGTATAAAACGTGGTAGATCTGAAATGGTGCAAAAACAGAATCAGATGATACATCTTCAACGTACCGATGGTGCTATCACTGAAACTGTGGCTGAACTTATGGAAGAAATCGCCCGTTTTTACAATGAACTATATTCTTCTGAAGCTGGAAATCCTGTACATGATCGAAATCCTGAAGTTGCTCTGGAAAGAATAACTGCTGAAGAACTCATTAGTGCTTCACGACGAATGAAAGGAAATACTGCTCCTGGCGCTGACAATATTCCGTCTAAAGTAGTCAAATCAACAATATCGACTTTTGCTGATAGGTTTGCTACTGCTTTACATGGATTATTCGAGGAAGAAAATTTGCCAACTGAACTTTTCTTTTCGAAGACTATACTATTGTACAAGAAAGGAAATCGACTTGATATTGGGAATTACCGTCCTATCTCGTTGCTTCCAGTTCTTTACAAACTACTCACTCGTGTAATTACTAATCGTGTTACTGCTGCTGTGGAAACTGCTCGTGCGCTACCACCTGAACAAGCTGGATTCCGAAGATGTTTCTCAACAGTAAATCATATCCATTCTCTCAATCAACTATTCGAGAAATGCCGAGAATATAAAATGCCTCTATATGCCATATTCATTGACTTCAAGAAAGCTTTTGATTCTGTTGAACTTCAAGCTATATGGAATGCTCTGGCAGAATTCGGTGTTGATCCTGGCGATATTGAAATTATTAAATTGATTTATGCAAATGGTACTTCAAGTGTAAACGTAGGTTCTTCTTCTATCCCTATAAATATCCAAAAAGGAGTACGACAAGGGGATACTCTATCACCTCTACTCTTTATTATCGTCCTACAATATGCGCTGAATCAAGTGAATTGGAATGCTGGTATAAACATAAATGGAAGTATTCTTGGTCACCTAGACTTTGCTGACGATATAGTTCTGATATCTCAAACTCTCGAAGGCGTTCAATCGCTTCTTGATCAAGTTGCTGAAAAGTGCGGCCGCGTTGGATTACAAATCAATATCGAAAAAACCAAATGGATGGCAAATGTTCTTGATCCAGATGAAACTATTTTACTGAACAATGAAGAAGTTGAAAAGGTCAGTGAATTTATTTATTTGGGGCAACTCATCAAATGGCCATCTCAACCCGGAAGATTCAACAAAGAAATATCGAGAAGAATTAGCGCTGGATGGAATGCTTTCAACAAAGCAAAGAAACTCCTCATCTCAAGAAGATTCCCTACCAACCTGAAAAGAAAATATTTCAATCAATGTATATTCCCAGCTATGCTTTATGGATGTGAAACATGGTGCTTGACCAAGACCGAAGAAACAAGACTAGCTGTAGCTCAACGACGAATGGAAAGAAGGATGCTCAATGTAAGACTGATGGATCGTCATTCCCGTGTTTGGCTCCGTGAAAGAACCCAATTGAAAGATATAGTCCAAGCTACTCGTGAACGAAAATGGAATTACCTCAAAAAGCTGATGACAATCCCTGATGACCGCTGGAACCGAAAGCTGACTGAATGGATCCCAAACAAAAAACGTCCAATTGGAAGACCGCCTACTCGATGGATGGATGACTTCACCAAATTCACAAAAAAAAAATGTATTGAATTGTTATCACTTTGTTTAACTAATTTTTGGTGTCATAATATGTCCCCTTTCGTCCTGCGTGACAGATAAAAGGTTATAAATAAAATAAATAAATAAAAAGATAAATGATGACACTGTGTCTGCCAAAATGGAAAACTTTCACCAGAAAAACACCTTTACAAATGTGTGTCTCTCTACCAATAATAAAAATGTCAATCGGTTAACCTTTTTCATTTTCATTTGAAAGCAGAAAACTTCAATTAACGTTTTGGCAGTTTTTCAATCTTTTTTGATTTTACGTTGGCCATAAATGGACTAATAGACATTTGTAGCAACCTTATTTGAATATTTTAAAAATTTTTAGAAAAATGAATCTTTGAATTCTACAAATTTTGTTATGTATTTAAAGTTGCTTTCAACAGGAAAATATTAAAAAAACTTTCACGCAGTCCATGTGATTAAAATAAAATGAATTCTGAAACATTTAGTCAATCAATAAAAAAATGAACATGCGAATTTTTCATAATATACTTTTTTAATCAACTACATGCTACGGATTACTCGAACATTTTTTTTTGTTTTTTGTCTGCTATTTAATTACTTTTTACTACATTAATTTTAGAATAGCAATTTTTAGACCGTATTCAGCAGTGTTTACTCGCCGCCACCGCCGGCAGCTTGGCGTCGCCGTCGTCGGCAGTGTTTTAAAAAAGGGCGGATTAATCAACGGTGTTGAATAAAAAAGCTTAAACAGTGGGTATTGCTTTGTATCTTTGTTTGTCTACCAACAGCAAAAATGTCAATAAGTTTGCAATTTTGTTTCAATCAAAAACAAAAAAAACGTTGACACGGTTTTTTAGGCTGTTCTCAATCATAAAATTCTTAGATTCATTTATTTTTGCGATAGTTATTTTTTCAACAACAATTTTTAATGAGTTGCTTGGGTTAAAAATTGTTGTCGAAAAAGTTATTTAAAATATTAAAATATAAAAAAAGTTATGATTGAAAAATAGTCAAAAAGCTCATACACGTTTTCTGCATTCATTTTGTAACAACCTTGTTATTGAATATTTTAAAAAATTGTAAGAAAAAAAGAATTGACAAATATATAATAATAAATTCAGAAAGTTGAATTGCAAAAGATACGAACACTCTCCGTTTACTAAAAAGGCGATCGAAGAAGCCTACATAGCTTTAATTAACTAAACGACAGAAAAAGACTTGATTGAATTATAGTTGTAAAGTGGAACCTGTAGCAAGTTATTCAAATTTTTTAAGGGATGGTGCAGTTTGCACAATTAGATTTAAATTAACAAAATCAATTTAAAATCTCAAAAACTGATCTTCTATCATACTTCAGTGACAAATGCGGCAAATTTAATTTTTTAATACAAATACAATTGTTGATAATCTTATTCATAAGTACTAACCAGGGAACCGTTCCGACTGTAACACTCAATTTGAGAAAAGATATATTTTATCATGTTTCCCATGTGTTCAAATGTATCCATGCAAATTTCTAGCGGCCCCGATTACCAAGTGTCATTTTCACCTCATTTTAGTAATATACTATAATTTGGTATCTAGTTCAATCCTTATATCTTGAAAGCGTGTTTTTGGTTTTACAAGTTTCAAAAAGCCAGCAGCAGATAAAAAGGATCATGTAAACGATGAATGACACATTTCTGGCCATATCAAACTTTCATTAACAGAGGAAGATAATTTCAAGATATAAGGATTTAACTATATACCAAATTATAGTACATTACTAAAATAAAGTAAAAATGGCACTTGGTAATCGGGGCCGCTAGAAATTTGCATGGATACATTTGAACACATGGGGAACACGATAAAATATATCTTATCTCAAATTGGGTGTTACAGTCGGGACCGTTACCTTGAGGGCTTTACTTTTTTTGTCCCTCAAAAAAAGAACCCTACGGTACTCCAACAATGGCACAAATGAAAACAAAAGTGTAACAAATAATTTTTCTCTATGATAATTCCATCTTTGAAGTATCTGCTGTTTTCGATTGTTATAAATCAATGTACAAAGCCCAGACACATAAAAATGTTTTGAAAGATTATTACGGTGTTAAAGGATATATTTTATTTATTTATTAAGAACAGCCCATAAGGCCCGCATTGATTCATAATCAAATTCTCATTTTAAAATTTCTACAGAAAAATAAAATGCAAATTTTGATCAGCCAAAAAAGTCGAATTTGCTTGATTTTTTGGGTAAACCAAAGTTGTTTTTAATAAGATTTTATATGCTGCTTTTAATAATCTACCGTATTCCATAAGGCCCGCATTGATTCAAATTCTCAATGGAATGTTTGTACCGTAATAAATATGCAAATTTTGACCAAAAAATCTTATTTGCTTGAACTTTTGTATGAACTATAATTGTTTTTTTAAATTAAAATAGCATTTTTTATGCTAATTTTAGAAATGTATTGCTTGTGATTCTTAAAAGTTTTATTTTCACAAAAACAAACTAAACGGCAAAAGTTAGAAACAAACACAATGTAGTTCAAAATATATGTAATATAAAATTTTTTAACAATAAGTACCGGCAAACAATATTTCTGTTGGTACTTCTTTGATGTAACGGCCATTTTCTCCCTTTTGTCTATTACTGCTTACAATAAAATACAAAAATGGAGAATTGACTTCAAAATATGAAGGACTACAGCCAGCATATCTTCGATCTCTGGTATATTCAGATGCACCTGTACCGTATTCATCAATCTATGCAAATTTAGTTATGACTTCAAGCTAATTTACTATTTATTTTATTTACTTTAATAACTGCTTCATGTATTACTTGACCAAGGAAGTAATTGATTTGGGGATACGATCCATGAATCATATTTGATAGATTACAATCAGATGAATTAAATAAATCATTGATTCCAAGTTTTTGGAGATCTTGAACAAGGTTGTAATTTCCATAAACTTCAAAGGCGGGCATTGTTACTTGTACACAGCTGCTTGGGGTGCTAAAATTAAGGATTATCAAGGGTCAAAAATTTTGAATGACCTCAGGACAAAGTAGACTTGCCCCCAGGGCCAGAAGTTTTGGAACATGTCCATCCTTAACTTAACATTGTCATTTTTCTTCCCGACAAAATAAAACATACTTTTTTGTGTATTCTTCAAACATGCCATACCCGATGCAGCACCAAGTGAGCGATTGTGGTAACAGCGATGAAGGATGGAAGAAAGTGGCAAAAACGTTCAGCGTTTGAACGTGGCAAGAAAAATGAAAGAACGTGGTAAATTCGATCGCCGTTTTTGCCACCTTTTTGGTTATTTTTTTAAAGCATTTTCTTTGCTTCTCTGGCATCAAATTGCTTAAAAGTGCACCGCATCCTTTGAATGTCTTCTTTTTTGCATTTAAGCTCGCAACTTATAACTTTTTATTCTTTTCTTTTTTTCTTTTCTTTTCTCCATCAGCCTTTATGGGTTTGTGTGGAAGGGATCAAAGAATCCCTAAAAAATTAAATTTTGGATAGAATTTTGCTTTTATGCAAATTAGTTTTCGGGCTAATTTGCATAACATTCAAATTTTCTTTCTGAAAATTTGAATGTTTAAATTTTGGCTATTTACTGATTAACAACCAGTAATTAGAATCATCACAATAAAATAAAAAAAGAAAAAAAAATTTTCAAAGGTCAACGAACGTGGTAAGAAAAGTCGAAGATGGTGGTAAGAAGTGGATTATAATCCATTTTATCAATTAAATTTTGGAGACCATTTTTAACATTTGGCAACACAATGAACATCCATTGTTTATTATCCTTATATGGAATTCCAACACTTTTCCAATCTTCTCCAACATTAAAAGGAGTATGACATATTTTTTGAGAAATAAAATCCATTTTTCGAGGAATTTTTGAATGAAACATTGCTGTTTTGCGAATTCCAAATGGAAAAGCCCATTTACCCTTGAAATATGTGGCATTTATAAGAATCAATGATGCGGCATTCTCTTTGATGTCATCTTCCGATTTAATAATTGTGCTAATTTTTTCTTTTGTGGCATCGGAAATGGATTTATCGATTATCTAAAAGTTCATGCTTTTAGTTAATTTTTCTTTTGATCTTTGCCGCTTTTAAGAGAAGTCCTAATTTTTGCTTGACTATTTCCAGGCACGTGGTGAACGTCGAGAATTACGGGAAAAGTACAATGTTCAAAAGAATCATTGAACTGGAGGAGGTGTTGCGGGCAAATTAACATAATATAAACGTCATTCTATTGTATAGTGTAAAACCGTATATAAGTGGTTGTGAATGTAAATAAACTATCTCATTTATTGTAACTCAAGCCTGTTACAGAAATTTGTTGCGAAAAAATAAAAGAAACGTTCTGGTTATGTTTAATTTCTCACAAGATAGACTTTGTTACACTTTCAACGTTTGAATATTGTATAAGAAAACCTTTTAATTCTATATATCTTGTAATTTATAAAGTATCCCTAACAAAGCTAACTTTTTCTTCAAATAGAATTTGGTAAGAGCACAAACAATAATAATGTGATTAAAGTTAATGGGCTCCCAAAAATAAGAAGAAAATGTAGTTTTTGAATAACCTCATCCAACAAGCTGTAAGTTGTAATTAGGACCACAATTTTATGTCTTAGGTATCATGTCAAATTTGTTTTATCACAATTTAAATTTTTAATAAAGTTTGTGATTTATGTGTTTCGGATTCTGTGTTGTTGTTCTTTTCTACATCAAGGAACCTTTTGCCAATTCTTTTACACTTTTGCAAACAAAATGAAATTTGTTTAGGGACCGGCAGCTTACTCAAAAAAGTTCGAAAAAAAATTTTTCTTTGTTAGATTAGGGTACTTTTTAACCTGAATAAGCCGAAAATAAAATCAAAAAAATTATTAAAAATAGTTAAAATGCCGAAAATGGCGATTGAAAATTCGGCAAACAGAAAATTTTTCGTCGAAAAAAAATGGAAAAGAAATTTTTTTCTCTTCCTTTTCTTTGGATGCTGTCGAAGAACGCGTTGCCAAAAAACATTTTTGCATTGTTTTTCCTTCATTTTTTAACAAACTAGAGGTGCCCCGCCCCTCCGGGGCGGCCACCATTGATTCATGTAAAAATCTTTATCTCGGTTATTAATTTGAGCTAACAGTGTACTCAAAGTTTTAATAATATCTAAATGTAAACATTCTGATTTTTTTCTACAGTTCTTTTGAAGCATGGATACATGAGTGATTTTTAGTTGATTCAATTCTGTTGTTATTTCGTATTATACAATATCCTGTCCGTTTACAACTAAATTTAGTACACCTACACTCATTTATCCTAAAGACGTAAAAAATTCTAATAGCTTTTTCGAAATTTGGAATGATCAAACAGAATTTTAATTCTTGAAATTTGACTCTTGATTTGACAGTTTTTACTCGAGTTTCTGAATTAGAAAAAGTAATTTGCCAATTTTGCGTTATTTTTTCCTCTACACTTCTTCAGTTTGAGAAATTAAAGCTCATTGAGCTTTTGCTCTTCATTTTTGCGCTACATTTGTTGTCTAAGACGCCTACAGAATGCTGCTAAATTTATTGTAGCAAAAGCTAATAGATTAAGCAAACAAATAATAAGAATTATTAAAAAGATTATAGCAAATAAATTTGCTTAAATTTTTAAAAAAAAATCATCAGAAAAAAATTTTTGTCATCAAAAACGATATCGACGCTTGCGACATTTTGCCAAAAAAGCGCTTCCTTTAAAATAAAATGACACAGACAACGTTACATTGTCTCTTTTACGGGAGGATTCCAGCTCTGCGATCGCTAAAAAAATATGTTGGCACATGAAATGCTCATAAAACTTTTTTTTAATCGATGCAATTTTTGACGGGCTATCTGATGATACTAAGCTCATCTTGGAAGCTCAATGAAGTAAAGACGTTTTCCTTGTAAGCATTTTAAAAATACCATTTTCGGCACTTTGCCGCAGAAAAAAACTTTTCAAAAATGGCATATTTGGAATCAGCGTAAAAAATTGGGTCTAGGGGGTCTGATTAAAAGTTTCTAAAAAAAAGTATCGCAAAAATGGTTTGTTTGTTACGGTAACGAAAAAAAGGAAAGAAAAAGAGAAAGAAAAAATGTTTGCTGCCGGTCCCTAAATTTGTTGCTAAAAAACAGAAAAAACGTTTTGGTTATGTTTCATTTCTCACAAAATAGATTTTGTTATATTTTTAACGTTTGAATATTGTAAATATTTTCTAGAAAAATAACCTTTTAATTTTATAAATCTTGTAATTTATAAAGTAGCCCTAATAAAGCTAACTTTTTGTAAATTCTTACATGAAATTTGAAACAATCAAACAAAAACATTAATAATAAAATGTTTAAAGTTAAGGGGTCCCAACAACATGAAGAAAATGTAATTTTTGAATTACGTTATCCAACAAGCTGCAA
The DNA here is from genome assembly GCA_024447195.1 of Panagrolaimus sp. LJ2414. Taxonomy (NCBI): domain Eukaryota; kingdom Metazoa; phylum Nematoda; class Chromadorea; order Rhabditida; family Panagrolaimidae; genus Panagrolaimus; species Panagrolaimus sp. LJ2414. The sequence goes on along the minus strand of JAMRXY010000257.1, from coordinate 21,418 downwards.
TCTTTAATCAGGGCCACAACTTATGCCCTAAAAGGTGATTCTTACGTCAAATTTGGTCTTTCAAAATTTAAATTTAATAATAAAGTTTGTAATTTATGTATCTCGGGTTCTGTGTTATTTTCTTTCTCGATCCCGGCGGGTTCCTATCCCGTAAAGCGATATCCCCCGGCTGATTAATAGTTTTTGAAGAGGGAAAATGAACACAAGTTCCGGTGTTTTGTTTTTTATGGGATTGTTTAGACCGATTCATTGAAAAAGGAACGATGATGACTATGGCATTCCATGTATGTCTGTCAAGCAGTTCTCTGTAGAAAGAGCCAGATTAAAATCGATTGCTTAGGTTGAAGAAAGATGAGTGACCAATTTTGATTCATGCATGTTAGTGTCCTCCTCGAACAATGAAAAGGTCATCCAAGGTTGCCACTTTTTTGTTTCATTTCAAAGCAGAAAAAAGTGTATCCGATTTTTGGGTTTTTTAATCAAAAATTTTTTATATTTTTTTTATTTTTTGTAATTTTTCGGCCAAAATATTAATCGATTGGAACAATTCCCGAATAGTGGAAGGATTTTTTTGCGTTTGTCCAAACGACATAAATGTCGTTTTGGACAAACGCAAAATTTTGGTAAAACAACTCATTGCTGCTGAAGCAACGTAGAGTTGTTTTTTAAGTTGAACTCACATTGGGTAAAAACCACATGAGCGAGTTCAAATCTTGGTTTGAACCGACTACCAAACGTCTTTTATATTTTTTTCTTTCACGTTACTCGCACAAAACCAGCAAGGGCGACAGACAACGAAAGACACGCTCTCTCTCAAGAGAAAAAATATACGAATGATGAAAAAGAAATTTCTCTGTAAAAAAATGAAACTATTTTTTTTCTCTTCTTTTGCAATAGTTTTTATTGATAACAAAAAATATTATTCTGGTCATAATTATTATTGAATAAAAAAAAAAAAAAAAAAAGGGTAATCTTATTGCCTTTTTTGTAGTTTAGGGTAATAAAGTATTAAAAACTAGAAATAAAATCTAAACATTTCGAATAAGATTATTAATGGTAAATGATTTTAACAAAAACGTGTACCCAACAAACGACAATTTTTCCATTTACTAAAAATATCAAAAAGATTTTTCGTTTTTTTTCACATTTTTTAAATATAAAGAAAAATTCTCTGTTGCATCATTATTATTTCATTTGTCATAAATAAGACCCTTATGATTTAATAAATTGTTGTTTTTTGTTTGTTGTAACAATAAAATATTTAATTAAATGTTATTAATAAAAATAATATCAATGTTGAAATAATAATTAACGTTTTTTTTTACTTTTTTTTCGTTTAAACAAAAAAAATTGAAAAGATTGCTGTAAATATGTTGTTTTGCTATCAAAAAAAATCAACACAAGTTGTTTGTCCACACTCATGCGACGCACTCAGTTGGCCAGTGGAAAAAAATAAATGAATGAAGAGAACGCACATTCTTGTGCGTACAAAAAAATGTGTTGAAAAAAATCCTTCCACTATTCGGGAATTATACCATCAAAGCTTTGCCGATGTCAGGATTTGTATGAATAGAATATTGATCAAAGTAAAAAATCAGATTTCATGCACTTTTTTGTTTTAATTTCTTTAATAAAAGTTCATATATGTAATTTCATCTTTTTTCGAAAAAATCGATAAAAACTTTTATTGAAAAAGTTAACTCATAAGGGATTGTCCAAATCTGACGTTAAGTATTTTTTCGAAATTTTCAAATCCCCTTTCACTGCCTCAGACTTTTTCCTTTGATGTTTGCTGTTTTTAAGGTGAGCGTCAAATTTTAGCTCACCCCTCCCTCCTCTAAAACACCCGACGTCAGATCTTGACAATCCCTAAAAAGGTAATAAAACATAAAAAGTGATGATTGAAAAATACCTAAAAAGCGTAAACATTTTCTGTTTGCAACAATTATTTCTTTGAATATTTTAAAAAATTTCTCGCAATGTTCACGCTCTTCCTTTAACACTGGAAAATCCCAACAGCTGTAAACGGCTCAGCTGTTAGTTAAAGGAGGAGGCGCATCGCCTGTAGTTTTTTTGATGCAAAGTCGATTGCATTTCTTGACGCGAAAACACCTTTCATTGGAGCTTGTTTTTTTCTTCACTGCAGCTGCAAAAAAAGAAAGAAAAAAGCAGCACCAATGAGTCCCTGATTTTTGTAAAAAAAAGTTTATAGTCGCATCAAAAAAACTACAGGCGATGCGCCTCCCCCTGTAATTATTTTTATTGGTTGTTACCTGTATTTCAGCCTGCAAGATTTCTAAAATCAAAGTCTGGCGGCACATATGCATATGTAATATGAACAATAATAATGTGAAAATCACACTAGCTGTACTTCATTTTATTCCTACCGAAGGGATACGAAAATGGCTCAGTAAATATAATTACAGTAGAATGGAAAGGAGGCACATTTTTTGTTTTTAATTGTGCAAAAATTTGCGCATGCTCTACAGATTCAATTCACTGGGAATCCAAACATGAATGAAAAGTGTCATGTCTAGTTTTCCCAAACATCATAGTATTTTAACAACCCAATTAAATAACAGGATTTATTTTGAAAAACTAAAGAAGTTTATTCTAGCAACTTTCGAACAGCCGTCAAAAGCAAAAAAAATGCGTAAAAAAATGAAAATTTGAAAGAATTTTCATTGTTAATTTTGTGTTACAGTAATTTCATGCCCTGGGGGAAAATGAACAAAATAACAATACTTCTTGGAATCCCCAGGGCATGATAATTAAGTATTTAAAAGCCAGAAAGAGCCATCTTAGGCCTAACAGTTTGCGGACAGCCGTCAAAAGCAAAAAAATGCATCAAAAAAATGAAAATATCAAAAAAGCAATTTGCAGAATAGTTGGAACTGATTGAAAAATATAGTGAACTAAATAAAACTTTAATTGTTTTCTGATAATGTGGACACAACCAATTTTTAAATTTGATTTTTTGCTTTGTTCAACAAAAAAGTTTCTGGACATCATTGCACAGTGAGATTAACCTTTTCGAAAGATAATTAACTGTTTTTATTTGCCACATGAGTCAGCGAAATGTTATAATCAAGTCAAAGAAATGGTTTAAAAAAATTTTTACAAGAAAACCACAAAAAAACAGGTTTTGATAATATAGAATTTTTACTACTCAAACGAAATCACCCATTTTTTTCTTCTTGCGAAAAAAGCTGCTGCCAAATTGTTGCAAATAAAAACTAATTTCATTTTGTGTTTTGGAATTAAAAATAGGAGTGGCAAAATTGTTGATCAAAAATTAAAAAAAGTTTTTTATTCTTTTTATTTTAAACGTTTTTGGAATTGAAAATAATTGTTTTGATTTGATCAAATTTTTAAAAATAAGTTCATCTTTAAAAAAATGTGTACAAAAGCAGAAATTGAATTCTCATTAAAGTATTTAAATATTTTGGAACCCAATCTAAAATCTACAGTATTTTCATCGGCTTCAATTTTGAATGTTCTTGCAATGATTTATTCTGGAACAGATGGAATAACTGCCGAACAACTTGAAAAAATACTTGGTGGAGGTAAATTGTTTTTTTTTCTATTTCCTTTTAGGGCAAGATATTTTTTAGACAAAAATCTTACATCAACAGAAATATTGAAGTATTATTCAAATTTTGGAAAATTTTGCGAAGCAACAAATGACAGTTCTGTTTATAAATTGCTATTTTCAAACAGATTATTTCTTAAAAAATCTGATGAAATGCTTCCAAGTTTTAAACAATGCATGGAGGAACTGTTTAATAATGATTTTGAACAAGTTGATTTCAGCCAAAAATCTGAAACAACTCAAGTAAGGATTATTCTTTCATTTATTATTGTTATAAATTCCTCAAAAAGTGCAATGTTAGAAAAAATCTGAAATTGCAATGCTTTGACTTTGCCATTTTTGTCCCCCTTCCCAGGTGATTTACAAGTGCTAACCCTTCCCATCACCTTTTATCCATGACATTTTGGAATTTCCATCTTTTCCCTTTTTTTGGGAAGGAAAAACATGGAGCCGCAAGGAGATAAAAGGGACGTCGGCTTCTTTGATGACCCCTTTAAAAAGACCAAGTTACATTTTTTTTGGAATTAAGAATAATTTTTGTAGAATCCTAAAATCCTCAAAATGTTACTTTGAAAATGGGGGGAAGTTCACATATTCCATTTTTTGAAGGCGTTTGACTTCCGTGAAAATGGATTTGCCTCGACAAAAAGACACTGATTGTTAAGTTTGTGCTTAACAAACCTGACAATCAGGGTTGAAAAAAGAGCTTTTAAACTGCCGCCTGCATTTAATCCCTTTTTTGAAAACCATTAAAACTACAAAAATAACTTCTTTTCAGAAAATCAATAACTTTGTTTCTGAAAAAACAGAAGGTCATATCAAAGGTATCGTAACCGAAGAAGATGTGAACGAAAGAATTAGTATTTTTATTGTAAATGCGTTATGCTTCATTGGAGAATGGGAGGAAAGATTTCAGCCAAGGGAAATCAAAGCATTTTATTCAACACCTTGGTCAACAAAATATATTGATATGATTAGTCTTGATCATCCAGAAGCGGAATTTAATTTAACAAAAGGCGAAAATTGGAGATGCCTTGGAATTCCATATAAAACTCGAAATTCATTTTTGCATATTTTATTACCAAATTCGAAGGATGGCTTATCTGATTTATTAAAGGAAATGGATTATGAGATGGTTCAAAAATGTATTGAAAGGTATGTTTATTTTCTAAGCATAATGAATTCAAAGTCACATTGTTACAAAAAATGTCACAGTTTTGTGACAATTTATTCTTGGTATACAATTGTGGCTTTTTTTGATTCTCACTTTTGGAACATTTTATCGATTGTCACACTTTTGTGACATTTTTTGAATGTCAAGTTTTGGCACATTTTCTCGATTGTCACAATTTCGTGACATTTTTTCTGAAATATTGTTTTTTTCCCTGAATAAAGTTCAATGTTCAAATAGCAACAAATGTCACATTTTTTAGTGACAAAATTTAAAAGAAATGTGACATTTTTTTTCCTTTTCGTGAAACTTTTTAAGATTAATAACTTTGCTTTTTTCAGTAACATAATTCGTCAAGTTTGTGTAACATTTCCAGCATTTGAAATTGAAGAACAAATGGATTTAAAAGAAAAATTAGAATTCCTTGGTTTAACTCAAATTTTTTCTGATCATGGAATCCGAAAAATGTTTCAAAATCGGCACATTATTGAAAAAGCCATTCATAAAGCTGGAATAAAAGTAAACAAAGAAATTTGAATAAAAATTTAAAATAGCATTTTTTAAGGTGGATGAAAACGGGACTTTTGGATATGCAGCGGCAGCAGCAAGTGGTGTTCCAGAATGCGCATATGAAAATGAATTTTTTATTGCAGATCATCCCTTCATTTATTTTGTCACACTTGTTGAAGATAAAAAACCACAAAATCTAAAAAGTATTTTATTAATGGGCACTTTTTGCTAATTTATTAAAGGCTTTGAATGTTTTGCATGCTCCGAAGAATAATAAAATTTTTTAAAGTATTTTTTATTCTAAGGGTTAAACGATTAGAAGAGGGATTTGACTTATCGATATCTATTAATTTCATTTGAACTGTAATGAAATCGAAAACAAAACAAAACATAAATGCAATGTCACCAAGGTTATCACCACCGTTTTCGTTCCTTTGAAATTTCCCAAAAATTTCTGATACACATCCTTACAATTGCGTCAAGAAAAATCCTCATTTTTCTGCAATTTTATTGTCGAAGAGACAGATCGACGAGATTGAAAGGATGTGTTTCAGAGATTTTTGGGAAAATAAAACAATAATGGTGAGGTAAAAATTATCTTTGATTTTCTACCATAATCAGTACACATTTTTTCAACTCGAATTCGATCATAAATTATTTTTTGTGTGTATGTTAGAACATTCCGGATTACAATGGGAAAGCTTTTCAATTTGGATATGCTGTCGCGGCAGCACGTCTTCGAGTTCAATTAAAGAATGATGATGGAACATATTGTAATGATGAATTCAAATCTAGTATGCTTTTACTTATAATTCGAATGATTGTTTATTAATTTTTGTTCAAATTTTTGTAGGAGATGCTTTGATGATTCATATTGATTCTCTCATTCCAAAACTCAAAACCAGGCAAGCTGCTGGTGCTGCTCCTCAACCTGCACAATCTTCTGGTGGTGGAAAGAAAAAGAAGAAGTAATGGTTAACTGTAAATGGCTATTTAATATATATCGCTGCTTATATTATTCCATTTGTATTTTATTAAATGATCATGGCTTTTGTGAGTTTTGTTACATTTGTTTTGAATAAAGTTTTTGTTTTTATCTATATTGTTTTATTACATATTTTAATAACTTCATGAAATTGTGTAGCTCTGTTGAAATCCGTTCCAATTCTTTCAATCAACAACCAAGTTACCAAATAAAATTTATTAAAAGGAATATCACCATATACATACATAAAAATATCAGCACAAATGAACAAAAACCAAGATAGAAAGTTGTTGCTGCTGCTTCTTTTCCAGGTTCATTTCTTTGATAGCTTCTTATTTTTTCCACCACCAGAATACTTGCCACGTTTTCCATTTGCAAGACCAGATCGCTTCAAAAATGATGCAATATTTCTGAAGCCCATTTCATCAAGTTGAACAGCAAATTCAATTGCATTTATTGGAAATGCAGAGGCAGAACGTTCTTTCAAAGAAAATTCATCATCAATAATTAGTAGTTCACGACTATAAAAAATGTTAAGTAAATAATATGAAACAATAGATAAAAGAAAAAACAGACCGAATGAAGATAGCAATTTCACGACGATTTTGGATTGAATACCGATGTTGAAGAAGAATTGCAAAGAGAAGAGGAATTGAATAAATCTTATTGCCTGGAGCATTATCATCAATGAGCTTTCTGAAGAGAGAGCCAAAAGCATAACTTTTAACAAATTCAGGAGTAGTTGGCAGACGTAAATAATTTACAGCTTCTTCAGGCATTGATTCAATTTCCATATTTTGATCAAATTTAACACCAACATCAGCCAAAGCATCTTGAGCATCAATTCTTAAAAATCAATAATTATATAAAATATACTGTAACATTGAGAAAAGCAATGCTTACCTCATAGCATCAACATTTTCAAGCAAAGCATAGACATCGGATGCACAAAAGAGTGCCTTTTCACGATTTTGTGGAGGTTGAAGGTGACATTTTGTTGAAGGATAAAACCTAAAACAAATTATTATGATAAACTACCTACAGTATCCCTTCGGATAAAAACATACCGATCAAGTTTTTGTTCTTCAATTAAACCAGGAGTATCACAAAGCCGTTCAAGACCACCAGGTTGAGATTCAACCAATAAATGCATGGCAGGATCATGTACACCAGAAAGAGAATCACGAATATGAGAACGTGAACCAGATTGTGAACGTTTATGATAAAGGCTTGGGCGAGGAACAACAGGTTCAGTAGGAATATCAATCTTTGGACCCTTTAAATGTTGTCGGATTGGTTGAACAGCTGAAGGTTCAGTTGTGGCATCTTGAACATTTGGTTTAGCAGAAGTTTTTGATGGTTCAGCAGAAGGTTTTGATGGTTCAGCAGAAGGTTTTTGGATTGGATCATCAACAGCAGGAACAGGAACAACTTGAGCATCTTCTTTTGGTTGTTTTTCTTGAACAGCTTTTTCTTCAATTTTTGGCTTCATTGCTTGTTTTGGTTGTTCAACAATTTCCTTCTTTTCTTTTGCATCCGAAACTTTTGGTTTTGAAGCTTCTGTTTTGGCAACAGTTTCTTCAAATGCATTTCCGCCATCAGTTTTTGTCTTGTTTTCCGTTAAAGCTTTATTTGCTTTTACACCATTTCCAACAGCAGGAGCAGCAGAAGTTTTCTTTTGTTTACACCAACACAAAATTCTATAAAAAAATGGATACTGTAATAATCGTAACAATATACAAAAAATTTACCCAATTACAATAACAGCAACAACCAAAACAAAGAGAAAAATACCAAGAACAATCCACAAAGGCAATAATGCTGATGATGAATCTTCTTTTTCTTCAGTTGAAGCAATTTGTGGTGATTCAGAAGTTAAAGGTGCTGGAGTTGTTGATGGAATCCATTTCTTTGCATTCAACTAAAAATATATTGTTAAAATTGTTGATGCATGTTTTAAAATTACTTACAACTTTCAAATGGCATTCAGATGTTGGACCAACAAAGGTAACAGACAAATTTATCACATTTCCATCAGTAATATTAGGTTTACAGCTGTCCAAACGGGGTGTACGAAATGATATTTCAGCTTCAGGTGATCGCATTTTTACCCATTCACAAATTTTTGAAGTAAACGGCTTTGCTAGAAATTTTAAAAATTCCAACATTAATTTAGGAAAAAAACTTACAATGACCATTGAACTCAATTCTTTTTATTTCATTACGTTCAAAAACCTCAGCTTTAAATTGGCACCGATTTAATAAACAATTTCCTTGCAACAATGGATTAGGATTAACAGCATCATAACATGCAGTAATTCTAAACAAATAAGTTAAAAAAGCAATCAAAAACTAAATTCTTACATTTGGCCCATGCAATTTGGAGTACAAAGTTCGAATTGAAGTTCACCCTGTGTCAATTGGAGGTGAGCATTTCCTGATCCAGTCAAGGTAACATTTTCACCATCAGATACAGTAGGAGCTTCCTTATCAGCAGACAAAAGATGAATACCTTCTCCAATTTTTTCATTTTCAATCATGCCATTTTTTGTTGTTGAGTGACGATCAAAACGGTATCCGAAGGTTCCAGCAAAAAAGAATAAAGCAGAAAAAAGAAGAATAAAGTTGCAGGAATTCATTTCTTGAATTTGAAGCATCAAAGTTTAGCCAAAGAAAAGAGAGAAGCAACCACGACGAAGATAAAATTTAAAGAATGAAAGAAAAAAGTTGCATTTCTTCCCCTTTTATCAAAATATGAAATGTTATGCAAATTTTGGTATTGCAAATGTAAACACGTGTAAATTCATTTGGACGTTCATTTTTATTTTCTTTGCGCATTTTTGGAAACGTTAAAACAAAAAAACATGTGTACTTTTTATTCTAATTTGTCCTAGAAAAAACAACAACATTCTTACTTTGAAGAAAAATAATTTTCCTTATCAAACCTTAAAATTTAACATTGTCTTTCAAAAAAACTATGGTGACAAGGATAAAAAAATTTTACCGTAGTTTTCGGGTTGGCACATTATTGAAAAAGCCATTCATAAAGCTGGGATAAAAGTAAACAAAGAAATTTGAACAAAAATTTAAAATAGCATTTTTTAAGGTGGATGAAAATGGAACTTTTGGATATGCAGCGGCTGCAGCCAGTGGTACCCCAGAATGCGCATATGAATATGAAATTTTTATTGCGGATCATCCCTTCATTTATTTTGTCACACTTGTTGAAAATAAAAAACCACAAAATCTAAAAAGTATTTTATTAATGGGCACTTTTTGCTAATTTATTAAAGGCTTTGAATGTTTTGCATGCTCCGAAGAATAATAAAATTTTTTAAAGTATTTTTTATTCTAAGGGTTAAAGGATTAAAGGATATTTCTACCGTATTCAGTACACATTTTTTCCACTCGAATTAGATCATAAATTATTTTTTGTGTGAATGTGAGAACAATCTGGATTACAATGGAAAAGCCTTTCAAAGAATATCAAACACGAACATTCATTAAAAACATAAGCTTATATGATACAAATATCAGCTGTGAAAATCTCAGTGAAGACTTTGTATTTGAATGAAATATTTGTCAATTCTGCAGTTTTGTTTTCCCCTTCGTTGTTTTTGACAAAAAATGCAAATTTTGAAAAATTGTAAAAGTGACTAATATTTTTTGTGTTGAATTAGAAATTTCAATTTTTTGACCTAAGATTTCGATACCGTTAACCAGAAAACATACAACCGGACTATAATTTTTCTAAAACCCAATCGGTCTGTCTTAGTTCAGTAATGAGCACGAGTGGACAAAAGTGTCTACTTTGGTGGACATCTGTCCACTTTGGTGGACAAAATATTTTTGGTTAATTTTATGTTTTTTGGGCTTATAATGTGTTTATTATTAATATGGAGCAATTTTTTTCAAAAATAAATCGATTTTGAGTTGTCCACTAAAGTGGACAAGTTGTCCACCAAAGTGGACAAGTTTTCCACTAAAGTAGACAAGATGTCCACTTTGGTGGACAAAGTGTCCACCAAAGTGGACAACGTTAAAAATGCTCAAATATGTTTTAAAATGATGTTTTTTTGATATTTACCTCATTTTAAACGTTTTTTATCATTATTTTTAAGATACAATGGGTTTTACAATAATTCAAGCAATTTGTTTCCAATTGGACAAAAGACGGGGTGCAGGATAAAAAAAACTCCAGAAATGGATTCCCCATGCTCAAATACACAAATACCCTAGAAAATTTTAAACAAAAATGGTTTTTTAAGAATTTTATGTAGGTGGAATTATAATGAGGGACATGTGGAGAACTATGGAGGGACGGGAAACATATGAAATCAATAAAAAATGGATTCTCCGCGGTTGATTACAAGTAAATCATTAAAAAAATTAGCATAAATGTTTTTTTCTGAATTTTTACAATTTTTTAAACCCATTTTTTTCTGTTTTTTTAAAATGAAAGGGACAAACGGGGTCCCCTTGGGGAATAGAGGTTTCGGGAATGCCCAAAAATGGTGCCAATTGCTTTCATAGATCCCAATGAACATATTAAAAAAGGTTTCATGATTTTATCTGCCCTACAAATTATATATAAGGGGGAAAAGTTGGACAATTTGCTTAGAGTAATGTAAAACCCTTTGTATCTTAAAAATAATGATAAAAAACGTTTAAAATGAGGTAAATATCAAAAAAACATCATTTTAAAACATATTTGAGCATTTTTAACGTTGTCCACTTTGGTGGACACTTTGTTCACCAAAGTGGACATCTTGTCTACTTTAGTGGAAAACTTGTCCACTTTGGTGGACAACTCAAAATCGATTTATTTTTGAAAAAAATTGCTCCATATTAATAATAAACACATTATAAGCCCAAATAACATAAAATTAACTAAAAATATTTTGTCCACCAAAGTAGACACTTTTGTCCACTCGTGCTCATTACTGTCTTAGTTCTCTGCTGACCTCCGACAATGGGAAAAAATAATATTTTTAATCGATTGAACAAAAAAAGAGTGAACAATTTTGTGCCATGTTGGACAGGCACACATGTGTGTATCTGTCCACCAAAAATAAAAATGCCAATCCAGTTTGGGTTTTTTTTATTGTAATACTTTTGCCTACTTTTTGTTTGAATTTTTTAGAATTTTAAAAAAAAGAGCATCTTATTTGTATTAAAAAATAGCAATAAATAAATAAACTCGACAAAAGCTTGCTAAATCATATTTAAGAACATCCTTACTTTAAAAAGAACATTGTATTAAAAATATTATGGGTTGTGTACCACTTTTTTACCAAAAATTATTTCATTTCTTTTTTAACAAGAGATTATAGAAAGGTTTTATAATGTTCACAATATAAAATTGCTTTTATTTAACCAGAAATTTTTTCTTCTTTAACAAAATTGAGGTAAGTGTTAAAGTTATCGAAATTTTAACAACAATAGAAGAAAACTGCCTCTAGAAGATCTTCTGCAAAACAGTCTGCTGCTGCAACTCCACCTACAGTATCTTCACCACTTTTATCAAATGGCCAAATTGATGATTTTACTGTAAGTTTTATTTTGGGTAATTACTGTATTAGGATAGGAATTTAGTATATCTGTTTTTTACTTACTTATCTTTCTCATATCTCTATCGTATGCATCAATTTTGCATTTAAAACTGTGTTTTTGCGCTTAAATAATTCCCCTTTATATTTTATTCGCTCAATCACTAAAGTTTAAGATCATGGACAAATCGTCCAATTCATTTAAGAAAAAATCATATCCAAACTCGATATCGTCGAAAGAATGGCCAAAATGGTGAATTTCCAGGATTAATCGATGACGAAAATACTAATCTCAGTTCTTCAAGCTTTAACAGTTTTGGTTTGGATATGCTTTTTGGAAATCAAACAATGGCTTAATATTTTTAAATACGGTTTTTTGAATAAACCTCGGAAAAATTTTAATTATAACTTTTGTGTCTCACATTGTTTTTGTTAAAGTTCAATCCCAGCTGTCAGAAAAAAGAATTTAAAGAAAGAGTTAAAATAGGCTCTAAAATTTTTTTGCTGTGTTTGCATTTTTATGTATGTTTTTTTGGGTGGTTTGTTGCTGCCTTGCTTTGGACATTTGGTTTCTTTTTCTTCCTTTCTTTTTTTCTGTGTTTCTTTACTTTTTCTTTAACACAACTCGCTGCTGCTGCCAAAAGGATTGTAAGCGGCTAGCCATTTTTTTCTCAGACATAATTGAAGCCTTCAACTAAAAAAGAAAAACCACCCATTTTGAACTATCAAAAAACATCTTTCTTTTTTTTGCAGCCATGCGTTTTCTGTGTTGAAAGAAAAAAAAGAGAGAATAATGGATTTTTAAAAAGAAAATTATAGTTTTGTTGCTTGGAAACCACTTTTCTTCTTTTTAATTAAAGTTTTTTTTATTTTAACATTTCTTTAGGGATTTTATTTTTTTTCAACCTCCTATATTTTTTGTGGATTTATTTAAAATAAAAAAAAAAATTGTTTTCGTTGGCATAAAAATTTTTTATGAAAAAAAGCTAAAGTTGAGTGTTTTTGTTTAAAAAAAAATTTTTTTTCAATGAAAAAATGTAGTTTTTTAACAATACTTTTCCAGATTTTTTTAACCTAAATATCATGGCAAAGAGGGACACTATCAACATGCCCCGCCGCTGTTTGAACAAGACCTATCCTATTAGATACCCCAAGGGCAGTTGTTCATAACCCGAAAATATCTCAGGTGAATGGCCTTTTATTATGCTAATTTTTAGAAACGAAGTTTGAAAAATGCGCGTAGAACAAGAGCTTTTTCAAATCGGAGGTCGTGGATTTTTCGTACTTTACTTCCACAAATTAGCATAATAAAAACCATTCACCGGCGACATTTTAGCTATGTTGGTAACTTCCCTTGTAAATATCAAATAGTTTACTTTTTTATTATACCTTGCAACCATAAATTTTTAAAACACCAATATTTTTCAATGTTGTCTTCATTCTAGTCAGCAAAAAATATAAAATTTTCGTCTACTTTCATGTAGTTTTTTGTTGTCCAGAAAAAAGGAATAAAAACAAAATTTTTAGTTACTAATACTTTCGTTTTCATGTAATGGTCATTAACTAACTTTCTTAATTTGACTTGGATTTTTTTAGATTTAAACTTTATCAAAGAAAAATATCAAGTATGAATCCATCTGAGGCTATACGGTTTTTATTATTAAAAAATAATATTTTAAATAATCCTGATCCAACAATCGCTTCCAATGCAAATATTTTCTTGCAGCATATTGTAAGTTTATTTAATTAATTAAAACTTTCTCCTCCTAAATAAAGCATGGCATCGGGCTCACTTTTTCATATTCACCGGACTTGGGTCCATTGCCATCCCAGCACCGACTTTGATGTTTTGTTTGTCCGAGTGTAAGATCAAAGTCAGCGCTCTTGCCCCGGAAACCCTACATGCTTACGTTGTCGTGGAGAATGTCCACGATTTTAACAAATTTGCATACCCCGAAATTGAAAATTTCATTAATTCTTTAAAGGAAATGGTAGAAAGAACTCTGAATCGAGAAACTTTTACTTCTATAATTCCGTCGTCACCGTCAACTATCTTCTCTATAGATGCTCCTTCTACATCTCATGTGGATTTAACTGTGGAAACCATAAGAGTATTTTATAGATTTTTTGCTAATAATAAGGTTAGAAATGCAAAATTTTTAGAAATATGTCGAAGAATATGATAAACTTATTCAAGGCTGTACTGAAATTGCAAATAATTTTGTAACACAAGGTTTGATTTACAACTTCTTTATTATCAGGGTGTTCCATAAATTTTGTTCTTTTTTTACACTTGGCAAAGTGTTCTTCCGTATAAAAAAAAGACACAATTTATGGAACACCCTGATATTATAAAACTAAATTTTTTTCAGCCGATTATCAATCACAACCCCCACCCCTGCAACCAGAGATTGAAGGAATGTTAAAACTTCACCAAAAAACTTCCAAAAAAGCTTTAGAAGTTTTTAAATCAAAATTAACTTTGAAAAATGACGGAAAAATATCTTTTGACCAACTCAGTGATAAACAAAAAATCGAATTTAATGAATTTTTAATTCACAGCAATATACAGTATGAAAGTACTGTTTCTTTGATGTCAATGGTCAATAATTGGGTAAAAAATTCAATACTAATTGATTGCAGAGTTTACTGTAAGTTTTAAAATTACTTACATTTGCTTAACGTTTGATTAAAACAAACCAAAAATTTGCATACCACTTGGGACAGACAACCCAAACCCCTGGGGGTTTTGGAATGCCATAGGTCGAAAATGCTCTGATTTACGAAAAGCTCGCACAAAAAAAAAGAGAACGAAAAAATTAAAAAAAAGTTTTTGTGAAAATTTGCATATGGCCTCCGGAGGGGGCTTGAGAGAACAAAACCATCGAAATCGTTCTAAAAACTGACCTTAAAACATGTAAGATCATATAAAATTATGCAAATTAGCAAAATTTATGTTTACAGAATGCCTTTCATCCTTATCCCATTTCAGGTTCGAATGAAGCTGGTGAAATTCAGGGATTCGGTTGTCATTCAGTTTTATTAAAACAATATTCAATAAAATTAAAATGTGATATTGAATCAGCTGCTTTCCAAAAAGATGATAAAAATATTTTACAAATTCCATTATTTGAATTTCCGGCAAATGTGGTTGAAAGTTTTTTAATTGGATGTTACGGTGGTCCATTAAGCAATCATCAAGGAGTTTATTTAATGGCAAAACAACTTCGATCATTGCCTTTTATGGTAATTTTTTTTATTTTTGAAGTTGAAGAAAAAGAAATATTTTATGAAAAAATTTACAAATTTTGTAATGTTTTCAGAATTTCGCCATTCGAGAAATGAAATTAACTCTTGCAATTGAGAGTATTTTCATGCAGTACAAATTTGCATATGAAAATGATATCTTGGATTTAATGAATGAATGCATTGAATTTTGGAAAAGAAATTTTAATGCCCTTAATTTTAAGGAATTCGCGAAAGTTTTGCCCGAAAATATTTATCATGAATTTTGTATGAATATTTCAATGGATCCTTTGGCACATTTGTTAAGAACGCCATGAAAATATCAAACTAAATTTTTTTAGACATCTCTTCTAATTTCTAATTTTTTTGGTTAATTTTAATTTATGATACTTTTGTTTTGTAAATAAATTAATCATATCTTTCCTATCTCCCATTTATACTTTTTTTTTTTTTTTAAATAATTTAAAGTTTTTTTGCTGCATAATCATTTTTATGCTTGATTTTTGGGTTGCTGCTTTGGACATTTGGTTTTTTTTGCTTTTTTTCTTTCTGTGTTTCAATATTTTCTTTTTAACATAGCCATAACTGCTGCTGCTGTTAAAGGAAAGCAGCAAGCCATTTTTTTCTTAGACACAACCAAAAAAAACCATTTTTGAACTATCAAAAAACATCTTTCTTTTTTTGCAATCATGGGTTTTGGTAGCTAAAGAAAAAAAAGTGAATAACGGATTTTTAAAAAAATTTACCTTTTTTGTTGTCTGTAACCATTTGCTTTTTGTAAATTAAGCTTTTTTATTTTTACGTTTATTAAGATTTTAATTACGTAGCCACCTTTTTTTGGATTAGTTAGAAGAATATTTTTTGGATGGGTTAAAAATCGATTTTTTGGAGACTTTTCCCGCGGTTTAAATTGAAGTTTAGTGTTTTTTGGAAGTGATCATAACAAATTTTTTAATATGCAAATTTAATGAAAATGCATTGTCTTCTTCATACCTTCTGTTTTTTGTCAAAGATAAATAAAAAGAGAACAATGTATTTTTGCTTGATTATCAGTCCCGCCCGCAAGAATAATTTAAATGAATAGGAATTTCTTCTTTTAAGAAAGCAAAAAATTTCTTGCCTCCTTATTGTTTTTACTTTTCCAACAATTTGACTTTTTTTGAATGTTAATAATCAAACAGTTGCAATAATACATCACATTTTAAAACCGTAAACCTTTCAAAACACAATTAGTCATCAATTTTATACCCCTCTTTTCGTCATCAGTAAAAAATAAATATTTTGTTCGCTTTAATGCAGTTTTTTGCTGTCTAAAAATGTGTAGAAAAAAAGACTATTTGTAAAAACTAACATTTTAGTTGCTCATACTTTCATCTTTCATGTTATGGTCATTTTTATTTTTGACTTGGATTTTGTTGTACAATTTTTATGATATCAAAGAAAAATAATAGAGATGCTTCCATCCGACTTAATTAAAAATATATTAATACAACATAATATGCTAAATGGTCCTGATGAGACAATGACTGTATATGCTAAGATT
The DNA here is from genome assembly GCA_024447195.1 of Panagrolaimus sp. LJ2414. Taxonomy (NCBI): domain Eukaryota; kingdom Metazoa; phylum Nematoda; class Chromadorea; order Rhabditida; family Panagrolaimidae; genus Panagrolaimus; species Panagrolaimus sp. LJ2414. The sequence continues at coordinate 4,822 of JAMRXY010000257.1, read as the reverse complement.
ATATTGCAGCGTATGGTGAGTTTATTTTGATTTTTATTAATTTAACATCCTCCCTGTTCCGAAATAAGAATGGTAAGGGGTTGACTTTTTCATAGCCCATGACAAATCTGTTTGGATTTTCTTCGTTTTTTACCCTTTACATCCCTCTGTTGCGACTATGGGATTGGATATGGACGGGAGTAATAAGTCTTTGATGTGTGCGCCAAAAAGTGCCTTTGATGTAGATGGGATAAAATGAAACCTTCAATGACATCATATCTGGACAATCTCTTTTCAAGAACCCAAAAATACCATGACCCGACCTGAACCTATGGCCATCCCAGGCAACAAATCTGATGTTTTGTGTCCCCAAGCATAAAATCAAAGTCGGCACTCTTGCGTTTGGACTTTGATCTTACGCTTTCCCCGAAAATTGAAAAAACACTAAAAATTTAATTTATTTTTTAAGAAAACAGTAGATCAAATTTTTAATCAAGTGAGGAGTACTTCTTCTTCAATGCCGACGTCATTTTCTTCCTCCTTTGACATAACAAGAATATGCGATGTTTTTTCAGTCATTGGATTGACTCAATCGGATTTAGATGTAGAAGAATCGCAAGTATCTATCATAAATTTCTTTCAAATTAAAAATCTAAAAATGACATATTTTAGAGTTACATGGAATTTCTTGATACTATTATAAAACACTGTGTTGAAAAATGTTTTGAAATTACCTTTTTTATTATTATTTATATGCTAATTTTTTCCAGATAATATTTTACTCCAGCTGTTTTATCAACCTCAACCACCCCCACCACCACCAAATATTAAAAAAATGCTTAAAATTTATCAAAAATCTTCCAAAAAAGGTTTAAAATTTTTTGAGTCAAAACTAACTTTAAAAAATGATGGAAAAATATCTTCCCCTGACCAGCAACAAAAACAAAAAGAGCAAAAAGAAAATTTGAATTCAATTGTGAATGAATGGATTTTACAAAAAAAACCCAATTGATTGCAAAGTTTATTGCAAGTTTTGAAAATTTCATATTTGCATATCAACCTATCTACAGTACTTCAATGATGCTTTTTCTATTTCAGGTTCGAATGAAGCTGGTGAAATTCAGGGATTCGGCTGTCATTCAACTCTTTTAAAACAATATTCAATAAAATTAAAATCTGATCTTGAATCAGCTGCTTTCCAAAAAGATGATAAAAATATTTTACAAATTCCATTATTTGAATTTCCGGCAAAAGTTGTTGAAAGTTTTTTAATTGGATGTTACGGTGGTCCATTAAGCAATCATCAAGGAGTTTATTTAATGGCAAAACAACTTCGATCATTGCCTTTTATGGTAATTTTTATTTTGGAAGTTTAAGAAAACAGAAGAAATGTTTTGGAATAAATTTACACTTTTTTGAATATTTTCAGAATTTCGCAAATTTATTCAAAAAATTTTTTAATTTAAAAAAAAAATTTAATGAATGAATGCATTGAATTTTGGAAAAGAAATTTTAATGCCCTTAATTTTAAGGAATTCGCGAAAGTTTTGCCCGAAAATATTTATCATGAATTTTGTATGAATATTTCAATGGATCCTTTGGCACAATTGTTAAGAACGCCATGAAAATATCCAACTCCTCGGTGTCGTTATCATTTCTAACCCTTGATTGTGACTTTATCAATTCTAAGCCATTCACTTGTGTTTTTTTTTATTGCAACAAGTATAGTTATTTATTTTGAAAATTTCTCTGGTGTTCATTTTGTTTATTTTATTTGTATTTTTTATTATTGCACTTTTTTCCTAATGAATCTGATTTTTTTAATTTATTCTTTAGTAAGGCCAGCCTCTTCATCCTGAGGAGGGGCGCATACATATAATACAATATGACAAACAACAATGACTATCATAGATGATTGCCTTTTTTGTCAGGATTGAAAGACTGTATTAACATGTTTAGGAGGTCAATGATCGTTTTTCTTGATGAGCATTGTTATTCTACCCGTGCAGCATGAAATTGGAATAATGAAGTGCGGGGATTCAAATATATGGAGAAAGTGGACGATCTTGTGGGTATTGATGACGATTAAAAGAATTCTGAGATCTTGATTCCATGATTTTAAAGCCCTCCAAAGCCTGTGCAACTGCATAGGCAAATTTTGCGTTTGCCTTGCTATGATCAAATCTCTCACGTTCTTCAATTTGAGGAAAGAGTCTGTACATACACGTTATGGTACCATCTTCCTCCATATGATTCTGCAAATATTTAATTTAAAATTAAATTTGAATATGGAAACAAAGTTAAGTTAAAACTTTTGAAAATAATATGATAGTGAAACGTACCAAAACAAATTCTTTGAATTTCAACGAAGGCTTTTGGCAGTTCCAACTTATAACATTAACTTCGCAAAATCTTGTAGCCCCAGGGTTTTTTAACATGCAAGCTTCTTCTTTATCAAAAATATCAAAAAATGGAGAAGCAAAAATTCTAAAAATATATGAATTAAACAATTTTCAGTTCTTCGATATATGGTACTTCTTTACTTTGAACACTCCCGTACAACTTGTTCCAAAAATTTGCATGAAATGGAGACAAGGATTGATAGCATTTGGACAACAATTCAAACTAAAAACTATCAAGCAATAAAATTTTTATGCAAATTTTTTGGGGCAGATCTCATAGGAGTGCTTGAAGTAAAAAAGTATCCAACATATAAAAAACGTATTCAAAACTTGCTTAATCGTCCTTGAAAAATCTTTGGCAATGAAATTTTCAAAGAATTTTTTAAATCCCAGGGTCATTTCCATGAGTTGAAAATAGATATCTTCAAAAGGACAATTTTCTATATCAAACAAATAAAGATGACTTTCGATCATTTCATCGCCATAAAATTTTAAAATGGAATCCTTGTTTGGGATAATAAAATTTAACGAATCCAATCTTGAAATATCATCTGCTTTTGTATTTTCATCAAAATACATGTCTACCCCTTCTTTAGACAAAACTTTCCTATTTTTTATGGCACTTAAATATATTTCATTTTGATCATCAGGGATAGTTTTAGATTTTGAACAAGAAATTATCAATCTCCATGATTTGCGTACTTCCAAATACTTCAATTTTAATGGATGTCGATCATTTTCATTTTTGAGAGTTTTGTTTATCATTGAAAATCGATATGCTAATTTTGAATTTGATCTTTTAACAATTCGAGCTAATAAAGCATTCATTGGAGTAAAAAATTTGTTTTTAAGAGTACAGAAGTTGGTTCCAGGAAATGGGAATTTGAATCCTTCAAAATTCATTGAAAGAAAAAATTCAAGGTCATTTTCTTCAATAAGTTTTCTTTCAGCAGCCGAAAATACTTCTTCAAATTCAAAAAAATCTTTTAGCTCTGTCCAATCCATTCTTTTAATCTTATCAATGATAATATTGGCAGCAAAATCCAATAAAATATCACTATCCAAAATGGCCAAATTTGTAACCATTTCAACAAGCAATATTTCATTTCCCACAAATTCTTGCAAGATTTGATTTTCACGATTTGGATCATCAAAAGAATTAACAATTGAAATGTATTTAGATAAATAAAACGATGAACAGTTTATCTTGATTTGTTCTGATACATTAGTATGCACTAAATGTTTTTAGATTAAATGTGTTATATTAAAAAACAAGTCATTAGCTTACTGCAAATATTTGTAAGCAAAGTAGAAGCATTGATGACATTTTGTTCTACAGTAAAATCGTCTTCTGTATTTGAACGGAGGATATACATTTATAATATCAGAAATATTCTACTGAAAAAGTAATCAAGCTATTTTTCAAAAAACAGTTGCTGCAACAAAAAACAACTTTTGTCCCAGGAATGTTCTATGATAATTAACAAGAAAAAATTTAAGCAAAAACAAACATTAAATGGTGGAAGCCCCAATATCATCCCACACTAAACCTTAAAAATTTGCTTATTTTTTAGAAGAAATTAACAAAATGTTTAATCTATGATATGAATCAAAATGTCAAAGTAAAAAATTTGCATAAAGTATTTTGGCACTTTTATTCTAGTCATGGACATGGCTGTCTGAAGAAAATTTTTTTGGGGGTAGACATTTTCATTTTCAAGTTTTTCCGGGGGTAGACATTTTTTATTTTCAAGAGGCATACCTTTGATCTTATATCACAGGTGGACTTGCTGATGAAAATTTGCATAAAGGTTTTTGGTACTCATGAACCATAGACGTAAAAAAACTCAGCAAAAACAAAAACTGGGAAGAGGGAACTTTTTGTGTGCCTTTTTTTTAAAAACTGCAAATGCACAAAAAAAACCATTTTTTATTCTAATATTTCTCTTGATCGACGCCATTCATACAAATTTTTTGTCAACTTTTTATCAAAGAATTAATTTTTTTTTGATGGATTAATTACGCGGCTTCTTATTTTAAGAGAACTGGAAATATTTAATATTTAAATTTAAAATTTCAGATGGAAGAAACCACTTATCAACTACACTGAAAAAAATCGGTGACGAATTCGACACTGACACCATCACCTCGGTGAGAAATATTCCCTCACCAGTGTTGAATTCGACACTGTGGCGTCACCATCAGTGACGAATTCGTAACCGATAAGTCACCGGTGAGAGTTTTCTTGTCACCGGTTTTTTTCAGTGTATCAGCTATAAAAATATCAGATAATTTTAACGATATTAATTTTAATTGCCTTGAAGATGCAGCTGGATATTCAGCAGCTAAAGATCTTCAAACAATTGCTGAAAATGATAAATCATCATCCATTCCAATTTTAATTTGTTCTGTAATAAAATATGGATTAACTATTTTTTTTA
>JAMRXY010000256.1:0-37055 GCA_024447195.1 Panagrolaimus sp. LJ2414 | reverse complement strand
TTTTTTAAAGGCCCAGCTTTATTTCATGGTAGAGTTTAATGGGTAGTTAAAAATAACGATATCTTTTTCAGCTGTTAAGTAATAAGAATAAGTTGTACAATGTAAATGTTTGATTTTCTTTTATCAATAATTTTCGTTGCTTTTCTTTTTTATTTAAAGAAGAAAGAAAGGTGTTTATAATTTTAAAATTAAAATGGCAAAAAAACTATGGTGATATAAATTGGTGATACAATGCTAAAATGTGCAGCAGCGCCGGAGGCGCTGCTACACATTCCCCTATTTTTCATTTAAGGCCCGACTTTCGTTAGAACCCCTTCCGAAGGACTAGGACCAGTAGTAAATCGGCGAAGCCGAAAAGCCGAAGGCTTTTTGGGTGAGACGATTTAAAAATCAACACTGATAACTAACAAATCATGGGAAGACATTTATTAAAAAATGTGTGTGCCATTTCTTTGGCATTTTTGTGCGTCCTTTTTTGAAAGAAAGAGAGGAATAAAAAGAGACTCATGCATGCGCGTTTAATCATAAAACAGCTTAAAATCATCCGTTTTTAGTAATTTAAAAAGTAGTAATATCATAACACGACTACAAACACAGACCCGACTGACAGAAGGGGTCCGAAGGACCCCTGGTTTTGTTTTTTGGAAAAAAAATATTTTGATTGCTAAATTTTTGAAAAATTTACAAAATATTATGCAACAATTTTTTTGTTTGGGTGAGAAAAAAATAGCTGACAAACAAACAAGCAAAAATTTGGAGAAAGAAAAATCTAAAAATATCAAAAAAACATAAAAAACAGGGGTCGCTTTTTTGTTGGTAAATAAATAACCATTTAAAAAATACAAAAAAAGAAACGGTTATCTGATTTTAAAGCTTACAAAAATTCAATTGAAATAAACAAACAAAGTTAAAATTTTAAGAGTATTTTTAGATTTAAAATGATTCAACATTTTTGTTTTTGTTGTTGCGAATTTTTCAAGCCTGAAAAACATCTATTTTTGCGTCGTGGAATCATGTCTTGGAAATGCAGGAAGGTTACTGTAACGCTATGAAAAAACGCATTGGAATTTGATTTCAAACTACTGTATTTTTTAAATCAAAAAATGATAAAGAGTCTCACTAATTTTTAATTGTTCGAGCAGTTTAAAAATTATGCAGATTTTGATATCCCGATGGATCAACATTTCATCCAGATATTCTTTTCTAGGATAAAATTTTATTAATCTTAAATGACCTTCAAAACTAAACAACTGATTGATCAAGATAAGCTTTATTTATTCACATCAATTAAATACACATACATATCAGTTAATTACACATTTACACACAATCCTTTATTTCAGTAATTAAATTTATGAAGTTCGAGCAACTTCAGCAGCATCTGTTTGATATTGAGTTCCAAAAACAGTTAAAAGATGAGCAAGTTGTGAAATTGTGACTTGTGCAGTTGGTCGTTCAAGGGGAGCAAAATGTTTCAGATATTCTTTTTGATTGATTGAACCATTTTGAAGTAAAACAGCCAAAACATCAGCTACCAATTCTTGGGATAAACATAAATCTCCAATTGCAATCATTAAATTATGTGCAACTTTTGGGGAATCCTTCAGGGCATCACTTTGATGTTTCGATAACCATTCAAATGCTTCCTAAAAAAATCAATTGTTACTGTAATTACTGTAACCTAATAAATGTAAATACTGATTACTGTAGCTAAAAAATAAAAATTCAAGCTACAGTAATCCAAAATTTCCACAAAGAAAACACAAAAATCAAAATAATGAAACTTAAACCCACTTTTCTTTGATCATCCAACCCATACTTTTCCAAGATACTTCCGATTCTCAAAATTTCATTCACATTTACCGTTATTCGTTTTTCCTTCTTTTTGTACGGTACCACTGGGGTTTCAGATTCTTCCACTTGACGTTTTGAAGATTTTTTCTTTTTCGGAACAACAACTTCTCCAGATTCTTTTGAATATGGAACAACAGAAGTTTCAGATTCACCTGGTTCAAGGTTTGGAGTTTTTGGAGAATACTTTTTCTTTACTGCTAAACTTCTTTCCTTCTTTTTGTACGGTACCACCGGAGATTCAGATTCTTCCACTTGACGTTTTGAAGACTTTTTATTGGCCGGAACAACCTCTTTTGATTTTTGTTTGTATGGAACAACAGAAGTTTCAGATTCACCGGGTTCAAGGTTTGGAGTTTGTTTCTTTTCCACAACCATTGAATCCCTTTTATATGGAACGAGAGACGTTTCAGATTCTCCAAATTCAGGTGATCCATTTTTTTCAACAGAAACAACTTCCAACGATTCTCTCTTGTACGGAACTACCGAAGTTTCAGATTCTCGTTCATCAATTTCTGGAGATCTTTTAACTTTTGCCACAATTTTGGATGATTCATTTTTATATGGAACAACGGAAGTTTCAGATTCGTTTTGGGCAACTTTTGGTGATTTTTTCTTTTTTGGAGCAACAAATTCGGATGATTCTCTTTTAAATGGAACCAATGAAGTTTCAGATTCTCGTTCATCAATTTTTGGAGACTTTTTCTTTTTCACAGCAACAATTTTTGATTCTTTTCGATATGGAACAATAGAAGTTTCAGATTCTTTTTGGCCAATTTTTGCAACAGCCTTTGATGATTCTTCTCTTTTCTTTTCCTTCTGAAACCATCAAATTTTATAAATTACAGTAATCAAAGAGAACTTACCCGAATCTTTCGTGAAGAATCAGATTTTGCAAATAATTTTCTTTGATGAAATTCATCTTGTGGACTTGTTGGCATTTTTCGATAAGCTGAAATTTGTCGTTCTTTCTTGTACTTATCTTCCTACAAAGTACATACAATTACAGTAATTTTTACCGCAAAAATTTTGAAACTTACTTGACGTTTTGAATCTGATCCTGAAGTTGGTTCCTTTCTTCGATTTTTTGTTTTCTTTTGATCAGGAGATTTTTGATTTTTGGATTCTTTTGGATCAGTGATTACAGGAGTCAAAGAAGGAAGTTTGATGCTTCCTTTATCAGAAGATTTTTGAATTTTTTCTGATGCTTTGGAATCTGAAGCAGATTTGATATCAACTGAAATCTTTCTTTGACCAGGTGATTTTTGTCGCTTTTCTTCTTTCTTCAACTTTTCTTCCTAAAAAATGAGAACAAAATTAATGAAACACCAAAAAAATTTGCATAAAGTTTACCCGATGCTTTGAAGTTGATTTCTTTCGATTTGGCCTTTGTCGATCATGATCGCGATCCCCAAGCAATTTTGGACTTTTGAAATCATTCAGATCAGCGATAACAGGAGTTGTTGCTGCTGCTGCATTTTTTTTATCAGACGATTTTGGTTTTGGAATTTTATCTGATGCCTTGGAATCTGAAGCTGATTTGATATCAACTGAAATCTTTCTTTGACCAGGTGATTTCTGCCTTCTTTCATCTTTTGATTTCTTTCGACGCGGCTTCTTTTGATCATCAGAAGATTTTGGATCTTTTGGTTCAGTGATGAAAGGTGTTGTTGCTGCTGCATTTCTTTTATCAGTAGATGTTGGTTGAGAAGATTTCTTTTGAACTTTATCGGATGCTTTGGAATCTGAAGCAGATTTGATTTCAACCATTGTCTTCTTTTTATCCGCTGAGTTTTGACGCTTTTCTTCTTTACTCAATCTCTCTTCCTGCAAGAATGAAAATAAAAATAAATGAAATACAAAAAAATTTGAATAAAATTTACCCGATGTTTTGAAGTGGATTTTTTTCGACGCGGCTTCTCTCGATCATCAAGTGATTTTGGATTTTTAAATTCTTTAACATCAACGATAACAGGTTTTATCGCAGTTTTTACTGAACTTTGATTTTCAGAAGATTTTTGAATTTTATCGGATGCCTTTGAATCTGATGCCGATTTTAACTCAGTTGAAATCTTACGTGGGATTCTTTGATCAGGTGATCTTCGAAGTTTTTCTTCCTGGAACAAAAAGTTATAACAGTAATAAAAATCACTTAAATAAAACTTACTCGATGTTTCGGAGTTGATTCTTTTCTATCAGGACTTTTGCTTTCTCCTTGTTTAGCCAATTTTGGGTAACCTGGTACAGCTGTTTTTGCACTTCCATAATTATTATCAGATGGCTTTGGTTCAGAAGATTTCGGAATTTTATCAGATGCTTTTGAATCTGAAGCTGACTTGATTTCAACCGAAGGCTTTCTTTGATCTGCTGATTTTTGACGCTTTTCTTCTTTTGATTTCTTTCGACGCGGCTTCTTTTGATCATCAGCAGATTTAGGATTTTTGGAACCTTTAATATCAGCCATTACAGGTGTTGTTGCTGCAGCATTCCTTTTATCAGTCGATTTTGGTTCAGAAGATTTTTGAATTTTATCCGATGCCTTTGAGTCTGATGCCGATTTGAACTCAGTTGAAATCTTGCGTGGAATTCTTCGATCCCGTGATCTTTGAAGTTTTTCTTCCTAAAACAAAAATGTGACTATAGAAAACCAATAAAAATGGCACTTACTCGAGGCTTCGGAGTTGATTCTTTTCTATCAGGACTTTTGGTTTTTCCTTGATTAGCTAATTTTGGGTAACCTGGTACAGCCGTTTTTGCACTTCCATTATTATTATCAGATGATGGTTTTGGTTCAGAAGATTTTGAAAGTTTTTCAGTTAATTTTTGTTGTTGTTGTCCATCTTTTTTTGAGCCAGAAAGTGATTTTGGTTGTTGCGGTTGTTGAAGTGGAGATTGAGATGTTGGTGCTGGTGATTGAGGTTTTGATGATGGTGGTGGTGGAGGTGATTGAGGTTCAACTCGGACTTCAGAAGTTGGAGTTCTGGGTTTTGAAATTTCGCCAGGAGGTTTTGGAGATTTAGATTTCCGAAGATGTTTTTCTTTCTTCTTCTTTTTATCTTTTGATTTTTTGCCAAAGAATGAAAAGCCGCTACCTTTTTCTTTTTCATCTAAAAAATGTCAATTAGGATTTGTCTGTTCATAATTTCCTTCATTGATGACGTTGTGCCAAGTTCAAAACATAAAAATTCAAAACAAACCTTTTGATTTCTTCTTTCGTTTATCCTTCTTTTTCTTCTTTTTATCTTCTTCTTCTCCCATAATTTCTTTTCAACAACTTTTTTGCTCTCGGTTGTTTTTTGATTATTAAATTTTTTTTTGCGTTGACTGCAACAATGACAAAAGCAATAAAAACACAAAATGTTTTCATTATTTTATGCAAATATCTTTGAGAATTTAAAACAAAAAATCATATCACAAAACATGCAAATAAAAGATAAAAAAAAGATTGAACAAAATAATAAAAATTAATAAGGCTTCAATTGCCCTGAAATTGGACTCACCCTGATTTGAGCCGATTCTGAAGTTATATAAAATCAGAGCTCCTTTTAATTTGAAAATCACTGTAATCAAAGTCGGCTCCATTGATTACAAAAGCCAAAATTACAACAACACTTTCACACATTCCAAATGAATACAATTTTCAATATACGTAAGCATATAAGTGCTTTTATCTTTTTATCCTAATCCAAAATCCAACAAAAATCCCTTCCACAAAAATTTGAAGATTTGTGACGCTTTTGGCAAAAAAAAGTATGTGGAAAAGCCCATTTCGAATATGGAAAACGGGTATTTTGTAATAATTTTTTATATTACTAATATTATAGATGTATTTATAAATCTCTTTTTTACTACTTATTTTTGTTGTTCTTATCTTTCTTTCTTTTTTATAAATCCTTTAAAAAGATTATCTATGGTGAGAACATATTTCACGTGGACACGATGAAATTCTTTCTATGACTTAGTTTTTTACAGACTTCTTCTTTTTGATGAATTCAAAAGTACAACAATTTTTCTTAAACACCTGATAATCATGATTTTCAATGAAGAAAAAAAGGAAGAACCCGAAAAACAAAAAAAAATAATCCGCTGAAAAATTTCAGGGGTCTTTTTTGATTGATGTAAATATTAATTTTTAAAACTTTTATTTTCGGATAATAAATTTGGTTTGAATTTTTTTGAATTTATAATAAATGTAACAAAATTGTACAAAGATTGCAACAAATTTTTTTTGCAGACATAAACAAACGTCATCATTTTTTTTAAAAGCAGGAATTATAAAAAAATGATTTGTGAATTAATAAAAAGTTCAAAAAATATGTGTAAAAAGAAAGTTACGATCAATAAAGCTGGATAAAATTTGTACACGGATTGGCAAAAATATTACTTGATTCAATGTTCCTAATCATGATTACTTAAAAACAAAATTTGCATCTTTAAAGTTTTTTTAACTTCAAACAATTTTAAAGATCATGCTTTAATTTAATCCTCCGCGCTTGGGTTACCGTATAATCATTAAAAACGTGTAGTTTTGAAAATTAAATACAATTAAATTTTTATAATTTTGTTAAGCTCATTTAAGCAGCTTAAATAAAAGTGTGTTGTTAAATTAGTTTATCCAAAACACAACAAAGTTTTTAATTTTTTTCGTTGAGTCATTTGTAGTTTTTCTTTTTTTAATGCTTTTAAAAAAACAAAGTTTAGACAGACTTTGGTGCCATTGAAAAAAGGATGACACAAAAAAATAACACAAATTTGTTGTTTTTTATCAAAGCTCTTTTAACACTTTCTTGGAAAATACTAATTTTGATATATGTAGTCATTTTTTTTAGAATTCAAATTGGCAAAAAAGAAGGAAGTAATTAGGGGCATTAATTAGTTGTTGTTTTTGTTGGTGTTGTTAAAAGTATTGACTTTTCCCTCCAGGGTATATATAAAAAAACATGAGTAAACTCTTTTAATTTCTTTTTCTGTGAATGTGTATTGTGTCTTCTTGGCATCAATCCAAAAATGGAAACATTTTTTTGAGTAAGCTTCTTTCTTTTTTAGGACAAGAAAAAAGATGATGTCATGTTTTTGCAGCAGCAACAAAAAACTCATGGTTTTAGGCGGTTTTATACATATATTTTAAGTAATGATATGTCTGATGAGGGAGGAAAAAAGGGTTTTCTGAATATTTTGAGTGGGAAAAGTAATAAAAGAGAAGTGACGTGATGGTAAATGCAAATGCAAACAATATGTACATTTTAATGGGTAAAAATTATAATCTGAGGGGTTTTATATTTTTATTCATCAGAAAAAACATTAAAAATACTTTTTTTTATTGTTTTTTGGCGAATATGAATTGAATTGTAAATTAATTTGCCTTTACTGTAGTTATTTTTTGTTGCAAGATTTTATTTCAAAACGTAATTGTACAAGAAAGATTATTGTAGCTTACATAATATAAAAAAGTGAAGTTAAAGCAGCAGCAGCAGTTGAAAAAATTTGAATTGGGGGCTACTTTCTTTTCTGTTTTCTTTTTAAACTTTGTGCAATTTGCATGCGAGGGCACAATTGATATTATTATTATTTTGGCAAAGCTTTCGAGTTTGCCAAAGTCTATCAAAACATGCATGTTTTTTTGTTTTTCCCGAGAAAATGTCGTTTAAAGTAGAAGTAGTGTTGTACAAATTACCGGTAATTAAAACATTAGTAAAATGGTTAATTAACTGTCGAACACTAGTCAGAGCTTCTTACTTTTTTGGGCATTTAAATAAATAAATAAAATACATATTTTCTATTTTTTATATTTTATATTGTAGCCAAAAAAACATTGACTCAAAGAATTAATTATGTGAAACAATGTTTGTTTTAACCTCTTGAATTTTGTTTATTTTTTTATCAGATTTTAATCTTTGTAATTGAATCCTTTTTCAATTATCACGTTTTTGCGGTTATGTTTATTCCTTTTCTTCCAACTGGACATGTACAAATTAGTTCTTTGAAATTTTTATTGCGTATTTAATTGTAATTTTTTAATTAACTTTCATTAAGCAACTTTAATATTAACATTGGAATTACAGGATGCTCAAAAATGTAATATCATCAAGGACGGAAGAAAGCAACTGTAATTATTGAAGGAATTATGTGTATGTCGTATGTGAGAAATATTGAATCAAATTTTGGATCTAAAAATGGAATTTTAGTGAAAGAAAAGAAAGGTATATTTTTTGCTTGATTAAGAGTTTATCTATTTAATTTTTGATAAATTGAATTTTATAAATTTCTGAGTAAAGAAACATGGTTTAAACTAGAATTTTTCAGGGACAATTTTCTCATGGCAATGCAAATATGGATGTGGTGGTTATGTTGGTAACATCAATTGCATACATTTATTCTGCAACTGTTTTTATTATTGCAATTACTTTGGGATGGAATAAATCTTCGATGACTTTCTTCGATGTTCCACCAATGCTGGTAGTTTTTATTTCACTTGGTCGATGGGTTGAATTCAAGGCAAAAATATGTTATTTCTACAGTATACTTGTAGTTGTTAAAAGTATTTCGTTTTTTGGGAAAAACTTCTGGAGCATTATCAAATAGTTTAAGATAATAACTATTTTTTACGTTCATTCGGGTTAGCAACTCCAATAGCATTGATGGTTGGCACCGGTGTTGGAGCAAGAAATAGAATTCTCATCAAAAGCCGAGAATTACTTGAAATTACTCAAAAAGTTAAAACTGTGGTCTTTGATAAAACTGGAAGAATTACAGAAGGACATTCACGAGTAATCAAAGTTTATGCAATGCTTCTTCTTTTTAGTTTAAGCCTTAATTCAGTTTGTGCTATTGCTGAAACAGTTGAATCGAATTCTGAACGTCCAAATGGAAAATGGACAACACGCCACGACTTTTTGATCTTATTCTTGGACAGATTCAACAGCAACAAAATCAAGCAGCTCCACCACAACTATTTCCATCTATGGCACATAATTTTGCATTTGCTCCACCACAATTACATATGATGCAATAACAACAACAAAATCAACCTGAAAATCAAGGTGCTGCTGCTCCATAAATGCCACCACCTTTTCCATTTCATGGTATGCTTCCGAATTTTGTTGGTTTTTTATTTGTTCAAAACTTTTTTGTATTATATTTTTTTACTTTCAAAAATAAATCTTTTTTTTTATAGTTTTTTTATTTCAGTTTTTACCACATGAACAAGGACAAGAAGGTTCATTGTACGGATCAATGACTATTTAAATTCCATTGAAGATTTTATACAGTTATCACAACAGTAATTTTTCAAATATCTTGAGTTACATGTTGAGTAAAAGTTCGGCAGTTTTGATGGAAAGATTTTTTATATTTCATTGGACTTTTTAAATATTGTGTTAAATTAAATTTAAAAATAAGTTATGTTTGGATTTCTGTTTTGCAGTCAAAATTAATTATTTAATCTCAAGAAAGCTAAAGTTTTTTACTAATGTAAATTTTGTTGTTCATAAATCCCGTATTTATCATAAAAATTTTTATTAGTTCAAAACATATTAAATAACAAAAGGCATAAAAGTTGCATAGAAAAATACGAAATAGGATGGCATACAGTAATTAATTAAAAGAATAAAAATGATTTTTACTAGGAAGACGAATTAAAGATTTTTCATAAATGTCATCGATAGTTTCATCAGAAAGCTTTTTAGGACTTCCACGTTGGGGGGCTTGTTTTTTCTTTGATGGAAGTTGTGATGGAAAGAATGAGGGCTTCAAGTTTCGGCGTTTCAAATATGGATGATCAAAAACGTTGAGAGGTCTATCTTCTGGCTTTTCTTTTGTCAATTCAGTAATAAATTCATTTGCAAGAGGATCACGAGTTAAAATTTTAAGACGAGGTTCTTCTGCTTTTTGATAAAGTTGTAACATCATCATTCCAACTGAACACCAATCTGATGGAAGACCCGCATCCTCACGTTCATAAACTTCTGGGCACAAAGTGGTGTGATAGGCAATTCATTCGTCGGGTAACCAACAAATCTGGAACATCCAAAATCCAACATGACGATGTGACCACTTTCTCGAATGCCAATATTGTCGGTTTTGATATCTCTAAAAAATGAACAATATTAATTTTAAATGAATAAGGATTTTAAGTTACAGTACGAAAAGGTAGAAAAAACTTACCCATGGGTCAATTGAAATTCATGCAACTGTTGAACGGCTGTTGCAACTTGAAGCACCATAAAAGGAATATCAGCGGGTTGAATTCCTTCTCGATGATCATACAAAGTTCCACAATTAATATTTTCCATAACCATATGATAGCGGTTGTCGGCTCCAATTCCAGCCATGAGAAGTTTTGGGAAGAGTTCAGAAGTCATTTTATCATATACACCAAGTTCTGCTTCAAGTGTTTCTTCTTTAAGCTTCAAGAAAGTCTTTTGAACAAACTGCGGGTTAAGGCCACGAACTTCACATAAGCTAACACTGCCGAATTCGCCGCTTGCAAGATAATTTTTCTTCTTGATCAGTTCTTCAAACTGCTTCATCTTTTCTTCAACAGCTTTCCTTAAAAATACCGTAATACAAAAAATGATATTAATTTTTTTGTTTTAAAATCAGCAAAACTTTGCAATATAAAAACTATAGTATTTATTGCAACACTATCATTAAGAAAAAATAACCCACTTGGTTCCAGCTGGAGAGTTTTCAATTGAAACCGGAATATAATAATTTCCAACCCGGGTGAAATGATCAGAATTAAATTTAAAATCTATTGTCTTTTCTCGAATTGCTTGATGCTCTAAACATTATTGGTTCAAGTACACTTCATAATAAATAGTGTTTGAAGTTTACCTTCAACTTCTGCTTGAACTTCTGCTTTAACTTTTTCTTTAGCATTTTCTTCTACTTCTTCTGTGCTTGATGATGTTGTTGTTGTTATTCCAGTTGCAGCAGGCTTTGCATTGGGTTTTGAAGATGGAGCACATGGAGCTTTTGGCTTTGATGGTGCAACGTTTTGACTAAAAAATTTTAATTCCAGTAATAAGTTGAAAACGAATTATTATTGTCAGTTAAAAAAAAGCTTTTTGATAATTTTAGAAATAATTATTTTACACAAGAAAATCATAAAGTTGTTTAGAAAGACAAATGACGGAATTACAGTAATCTTGAATAACTTGTTTTTTTAGTAATGCTTTCAAAAAATAGTTATAATTAATTTAAACATTAAATTTATTAATAAAATTATCAAAAACAGGTATGCAAAAATGGATAAAAAATACAGTAAATTTATAAAATAAGAAATTTCATGCTTTTATAATGATTCTTAAAATCTTCTGGCACATTTTTCGAGGTATAAAGCAAAAACGGGATGAGAAATCTTTGAAAAATCTCTTCAGGGATGTCTGATTCAACTTGTCAAGAGAAAAACAAAGATAAAAAATGTGTCCATCTTCAAACAAAAAGGGCTGCTACTTTTCTTGTGGCATAATGAAGTAAAAAAGTAACAGAGAGGCAGTCGCGCAACAAAAAAATCCGTGGATTCACGGATGCTCTGCAGAGCGCTCTGTGCATAGCAAAAATGTTTTAAGAGAGAAAAAAAAAGAGAAACTGAACGCAAAAAAATCAATCAATAATTACACAATGGAAGAAAAAGAACAAAATGGCAAAAAAGGGAAAAATAATTAAGCAGTAGAATGATTCATCAAAATGCAAATAAGTGTTTTGATCAGAATAATGCTTTGGTTTGAATAGAAAAATATGGTGTCATTGAAAGATGAACTATTGAAATAAAAGTGAATTTTATGGGAGAGTGTTGAACAAAGAAATTATTTATATCAAGAATAATTTTTAATGATTACAGTAATCCAACAAAACAAATCCACAAAAGCTCTCCGAAATTTATGACTTTGTTCATTGCCTGATGACCCAAAAATACATAGGCATATGAAAAAAACATTGCTTCAGAAGAGATGTGTGTTGGCATTTTTCTGCTGTGGAAATTTTTGTTGAAGGCTTCTGTTGACTGGTAGAATTTCTTAAAATTTGTAATGTCTCATGCATTAGAAGAGGATCAAAAGAAGAAAATAAAATGCAATTACAGTAATTTTTGAGGCAAAAAACATGATTTTACTGTTATAAATTGAATTTAAGCGTCTTTCTAAAGGGGTAAAATACACATCATTACCATCAAAAACGAAACGGAATTCGAAATATTCATTCTCCCGAATAAAACACACTTTTCAAACAAAGGTATAAATCTTAGAGGGAAAGATAAATGGACAACTTTACACCAAAGATTTTTATAAAATTGTCAATAAATTGTCAAAATTTGGGCTAAAGAAACTAACCATGTACCAGTACCAGAGGCGGTAAGGTTAGGATTGAGTAATTTTTGGGATGCTTTAAATTGTGCAATTTCCGGCTCGGAATTGTTGCTTTCTTTTTGCTGCCGTGGGAATTCGAACGGGCATGTAGAAAATCCATTATTCATAGATGCAGGTGCAGCATTGTTATCAATAATAGGACGTTCTCGAACATCATCAATTGAATTCTCATAAGTAGCAATATGAAGGGATAAAGTGCTGCTGCTTCTTGATATTGTTGTAGTTGTTGGAGGTTTTAAAGGTGGAAGAACACTTGAATAAATAACATTGGATTTTTCATTAACCGGCTTCAATTTAAATTCTTTTTTTACTCGATCATATCCACCACCATTATTGCTATTCCATCTGGCTTTATGAGTTACAAAGCCTTTACCATTGTTATGGTCATGTTTATCAATAGGTGGATGATTACAGATTGATTTATTCAAGTTAAGGTTACGACATTGATCCGTTGTTGCAGTGAGATTATTCTTCTCTTTTAAACGAATACAGTAATCTTTTGTTGCCATCTGAAATTAAATTTTATTTAAAAATTAATTTTGAATTTTGTTAAAAGTTATAAAAAAACAGTTAAACATTTCCATAAATTAGAGGAATAACAAAAAATGTATATTGCGATATTAATTGTCAAATTAAACCCTAAAGAAAACGAAATAATCTATCATAAAAGACTGATAACGACAAAAAATCCCTTTAAATTTATTAGACTTTATTTTTTCTTCGAAAATTTTAAAGGAAATTGTTAAAAAAATGCTGACAACAATGAGTCACTTTTATATGAAATAAGAATGATGCAATAATTATGTCTTTTCTTTTAATTTGATGCATAAATATTGAAACACAATCAACACTAAATTCCATGCAAATTTATGGAAAAACAAGCAAAAAGTTTGCTTGAATAACTTCTATGCAAATTTTTAGATTTTTTTTACAAATGTTGAACAAACTTTTTTGGTGAAGTCATTTGAGTTCCTAAAATTTCAGGGCTCGCCCATTTTGGGCTCTATCCTTTTTGTTCATTGGTTGAAAATTAAATATGCATTTTTTTATTTCTTAAAAACATCATCATAAAATATGTTATGGCTTTTTTGAATGCTTAACGCCTTCGTAGAAATCTTCGGTGAAAGAAAATTAAAAATCGGAAAAAGAATATTTTAGAATGCTCCAAATTTAGGATGAAAAAAAAATTTGAAATTGTGATTCATATGTAAACATTTGTGATTGTTAATTATCATAATTGCAATTACTGTAAACATCCAAAAACAATTTTTTTGTTTATTTTGTCAAGTTAAAAATGTTAAACGTAAAATTATCAATGCTGAAAAACAAATAATTCAGAAAAAAATTAATTGTTAATTTTAAAAATTTTCAAAAATGTGACAAACAATTAAAGCCCATAAATTAAAGGTTAATAATTTTGTTGTATTAATTGTTTTTTGTAATGTTTATGATGATTAGTAGACGTTTCCCTGACTTCCATTTCCCTGACCGACGTTTCCCTGAATGACATTTCACTGACTGACATTTCCCTGACTGGGACGTTTCCCTGACTGACATTTCCCTGACTGGGACGTTTCATTGACTTGGACATTTCCCTGACTATTTCTGAAATTGAACTATTTCTTTTAGTGACCAAAAAATTCCTGAAAAATCATGTCTTTAGCTTAAACACACACCTCTGATTTTAATGTGTGAAATTCAAAATCGAATACCCAAAATTTTAATGACTTCTCCCCAAAATAATATTTTTCTCCGTTGTTTGGGAATTTGAAGAAATGACAATTGAACTTAACAATTAATTGTCTAGGATAGTGTAATCACGTTTTGAACAGTGACAAATACCATTGCGGTAATTGACTAAGATAATGACTGAGATAAAGTCTTAGGTCTAAGATAAGCTCATAAGGCTGTGTAATGGGTAATAAATCGAGGCTGAGTGAGGAAAATACGTGACTGAGCTGTATGTTACAACGTAAAATGTTAAAAGTAAATAGTCAGAGAAACGTCCCAGTCAGGGAAATATCTTAGTCAGGGAAACGTCCTAGTCAGGGAAATGTCAGTCAGGGAAATGACCCAGTCAGGGAAATGTCAGTCAGGGAAATGTCAGTCAGGGAAACGTCGGTCAGGGAAATGGAAGTCAGGGAAACGTCTGCATACCGTTTATGATTACTGTAATATTAAAAGACGATCTAAAATTTTGTCATTCTCTTGCAGTATTATTATTATTTCAACAAATTGTTAAAATCAATTTCAAGAATTCCAAGATCAGAGTTCTACTATGACTACTTATTGTTATAACAGCTTAAATAAAAAAGTTTTACAAAAATAACTTTTTAAAAAAAAAAGTGTTTTCGTAAATATTGTTGATTAACAAAAGCAATTGTGATTGTAAAAAAAATTTACTTGCTAGGGCATTTATAAAATTTAGTTTGTCATTAAATTAAAACCAAAAATGGAGTCAACTCCGAAGCTATAAAAATTAGAGTTTCTTCATCGTCACCATGGACAATATTTCAAAAAGATCGAAGAGATATCCCGTAGATTAAAGGAAATACGGTAGTGGCAAATATGTTAAACAAAAAAGAAGAAACAAAGAGAAATAGTATGACGAAGTGGATTCAGTCACAAATTCTACAAATTTTTAGTTTTTGTTTTGAATTTCGATTTAAAACCAGATACAACTTGTATCGTACAAGTACATGGTAAAATTTGATTAGTTTTTAAATTTAAATTATTTGAAATGTCATCAATAAATTTTAAGATTTGGAAATTTTTAAATTAAAATGTCTATAATTTTAACAAAATTTATCAATAATTTGATTACTGTATAACTTTGACAGATATTTTTGGATAATTTCAAAAAATTGATCTTCGAGTAATCCCTGCAATGGAACGAATTCAAAATTTAACTTCTCGAATTGATGAATGGCTTAAAAGGAAAGGGTTCTTGCACGATTGCCAACATTGAAGCAGATTATCAAAATTAAAAAGATCTTGTTTTGGATTATTATATCCGGAAGGCACCATATAATTTTGATTTTGAACAAAAAAAACTTTTGACCTTTTTTAATCGATTTTCAAAAACAACCTTTGCATTACCTAAAAATTTATATTTTTTGTTTAATTTACAATTTTAAGTGATTGTAAATTACCTAAAATTGTAAACAAAAAATCGTCCATGGAAGTATCCCAAGGAAATTTTATGCAAAACTTGAGCCTTTTTGAACACCTTTGAAATTTCGTCGTTGCCTCCCTTGCTCGAAGTTCAATAAAAATGAGTTTTAAAGCAACAGCTGCTAAGAAAACTGAAATTGTGGGGAATTCTTTTATTTCATCTTTCTTTTTACACACCATGGCTCTGCGAAATCGAAATATCGATTTCGACAATTATTTCGATTTCGATTTCGTTATTACGATTTCGATCGTGGAAATTTTTATTTTGATTTCGATGTTTCGATTTCTGTTTTTTGACCAAAATTCGAAATCGAAATTTTTCATCCAACAAATAAGCTAAAAGAAGAGCTAAAAACCACTGAAAGGGTCATGTTAGGTCATTTATGGATGTACAGTCGAACCTCGTTGTTACGTTTTCAAACTTTGCCAATCGCTTCTGGGCTTATATAATATTTATATTTTTTCCTCGTTATTACGTGTCTCCCTTCGACAACGTAATAACGAGGTTCGACCGTAAATAGACATAAAAATCCTTCAAGAGTAGATTTCAGAATTTTAAAAATTTTTGAAAAAAAAATTTCGATTTCGATTTCGGATGAAAATATCGATTTCAATCAAACTGAAAAATATTTCGATTTTTCAAATTTTGATTTTGCAGAGTCCTGTTACACACTTTGAGCAAGGACATTTCATTTCATTGATATTATTATTATTTTGGCAAAGCTTTCTAGTTTGCCAAAGTCTATCAATGCAAGCATGTTTTTTTTGTTTGTTTTAGAAGAGGAAAGAAAGGCTTCGTCAGAAGTTTTTTACCACCGATAGATTAAAAAACGTTAAATTAACCCCGTTTAATTAACTGTCCAACACTAATCAGAAGGCAACGACGGAAAGAAAGATGTACACTCCTTTTTGGGCATATAAATAAATATAATACATACTTTCCCTTTTTTATTGTAGCCAAAATGAACATTGATTTAAAGAAGAATTAATTGTGTGAAACAATGTTTATTTGAACCTCTTGAATTTTGTTTATTTTTGTATCAGATTTAAATCTTTGTAATTGAATCCTTTTTCAATCATCAGATTCTTTTCATTAATCACGTTTTTGCGGGTTTGTTTATTCTTTTCTTCCAATTCGGACCATGCATAAATTATTTCTTTAAATTTTTATTGCGTTTTTTATTGTAATTTTTTAATTAACTTTCATAAAGCAACTTTAATATTGGAATTACAGGATGCTTGAAAATATGATTCCATCAAAGAGGAAGAAAGCAACTGTAATTATTGAAGGAATTATGTGTATGTCGTATGTGAGAAATATTGAATCAAATATTTGATCTAAAAATGGAATTTTAGCGAAAGAAAAGAAAGGTATATTTTTTGCTTGATTAAGAGTTTATCAATTAATTTTTTGATAAAATGGTTTTTATGCAATGTTGAGTACAAAGATATTGTTTAAAATATGATTTTTCAGATACAATTAATTATATTTGATTCTTCATTTTTAATGCGTGTCAAGGTTGCTGAATCTTCTGATAATATGGGTTTTGATTGTAAATTAGAAAGTGAAACAAGTTTGTCTCTTTTTCTATTTATTATTAAAAATAATAAACTTCTTTTTAATTTAGATACTATTGAAGATGATAATGGATATGTGCCAGTAAAGAATGATGATTTTATTGTTATTTTTCCTGAAAATGATAAATCCAAAAATAGAACCTCATTACGGCATTTAACTTGGATGGAATAACCTGCGCTTCTTGTGTGGCATATTTCACAAATTCAAGGAGTTAAATCTGTTGTTGTATCATTAATGTTTCACAAAGCTGAATTAGTTCATGATGAAAATCAAATATCACCATCAGAAATTCAAGAGGCAATTGATGACCTCAGAAGACAATGCACATTCTGATACAAAAATTTTATTAACAATTGGAGGAATGACAAACCGAAATTGTGCTCGAAGGATTGAATCTCATGTGATGGCTTTGAGAGGATCATGTACTGCATCTTTACCAGCAAGTTCAGCCGTAATTGAATTTGTTCCTGCAGGAGATATTATCGAAATGATTGAGGTTTGTTTGTTACTGAAAGTATACTGTAGATGAAATAAGTGTATTTTAAGAGTTTGGAATATACCGCTGAACTTGCAACACAAGATCGGCTGAATCCCATAAAAAAGATATTCTAAAATGGAGAACTTCATTCCTTGTTTCACTGATTTTTAGAATGCATGTTGTGGAAATTATTATTTATTTTCATTGGATCATGCATACTCATAAACATCCAGAAAATCAATCAAAAGTTTTCGTGCCTGCTTTATTAGTTGATAATATGATTCTATTTTGCCTTGCAACACCGGTACAATTTTTTGGTGGTGGACATTTTTATATTCAATCTTGGAAAGCTGTATCTCATGGCACGGCAAATATGGATGTTCAGGTAGTACTGGCAACATCAATTGCATATATTTATTCAGCAACTATTCTTTTTATTGCAATTGTTTTGGGATGGAATAAATTTCCGATGACTTTCTTCGATGTTCCGCCAATGCTGGTAGTTTTTGTTTCACTTGGTCGATGGGGTGAATTCAAGACAAAAGTATGTTATTTCTACAGTATACCTGTTTTTGTTAAAATTATTTCTTTTTTTGGGAAAAACTTCTGAAGCATTATCAAATAGTTAGAGTTAATAACTATTTTATAGGTTCATTCGGACTAGCGACTCCAATTGCATTTATGGTTGACACCGGTGTTGGAGCAAGAAATGGAGTTTTCATCAAAGGTGGAGAATTACTTGAAATTACACTGACGAACTCTTCTGCAGTCTTCCAACAGAATTCCAACAGCGAGGAATATAGGGAAGACTGTTTGCCTATATTCCTCGCTGTTGGAAGAATTCAGGAAGACTGCATGAAGACTGTTGGAATTCTTCCTCGCTGCTGGAAGACTGTTGGAAGAATGTATGAATCCAAAATTTTTTTAAAATTCCAACAGTATTCCAACAGTCTTCCAGCAGCGAGGAAGAATTCAAACAGTCTTCATGCAGTCTTCCTGAATTCTTCCAACAGCGAGGAATATAGGCAAACAGTCTTCCCTATATTCCTCGCTGTTGGAATTCTGTTGGAAGACTGCAGAAGAGTTCGTCAGTGTACTCAAAATGTTAAAACTGTGGTTATTGATAAAACTGGAACAATTACATAAGGACATTCACGAGTAATCAAAGTTTATGCAATGCTTCTTCTTTCTAGTTTAAGCCTTAATTCAGTTCGTGCTATTGCTGGATCAGTTGAATCAAATTTTGAACGTCCAAATGGAAAATGGACAACAAATTCCGCAACCTTTTGCTTAAATTCTTGGACAAATTCAACAGCAACAAAATCAAGCAGCTCCACCACAACTATTTCCATTTATGGCACATAATTTTGCATTTGCTCCACCACAATTACATATGTTGCAATAACAACAACAAAATCAACCTGAAAATCAAGGTGCTGCTGCTGCTCCATCAATGCCACCGCCTTTTCCATTTCATACTATGCTTCCAATGCCACCTTTGAATGGTGCGCCGTTCCCATTTCCGCAGCCTCCAGTTTTTGCTGGATTAACCGATGAAGAAATTACTCAAATGGAAGTACTGTTAAAGCAAGATACAAGCAATATTTTGGCTATTGCTGTAGTTTTACAATTTCAATCATAGCATTTCTAACGCCGTTGGGTAAGTGAAAAATTAACCACTTTAACCTTTAATAATGTACTTTTTATTTTATTTTAGGGATCAAAATTTTTTTCCATTACAAACCTCCTGCTTTATCTTTAACAGCTCAAAATACAAATAGTTCAACTGCAACTCAATTAATTCCTGAACGAAATATTGATACAATTCTTTCATTTAATTTACCAAATGATGTTCCAACAGCACTTTCAACTGCATCATCTTCTGCAAGAACTTCTCAACAACCAAATGGTCATATTAATAATACCGTACCTGCTAAAACAACTTCAACAACTGAATCAACTACTACTGCTCAAGAAGAAGAAGATTCACGAACTGATATTTCGCCAGAAAAACATGAACAAGAAACAAAAGTAATAGTTTGGCAGTTTTAACGGAAAGATTATTATCATTGGGTTTTTTAAATATTGTGTTAAATTAAATTTAAAAATAAGTTATGTTTGGGTTTCTGTTTTGCAGTCAAAATTAATTATTTGATCTCAAGAAAGCTAATATTTTTTACTACTGTAAATTTTGTTGTTCATTAATCCCGGATTTATCATTAAAAATTTTATTAGTTCAAACCATTTTAAATAACAAAAGCATTAAAGTTACACAGAAAAATACGAAATAGAATAGCACATAGTAATTAATTAAAAGAAAAAAAATATTTTTTGCTAGGAAAACGAATTAACGATTTTTTATGAATTTCATCGATGTCACCATATAAAAGTTTATCAATTTCTTCATCTTGTTGGGGTTGTTGATTATTTGATGGAAGTTCTGATGGAAAGAACGAGGGCTTCAAATTTCTGTTTAAAAAATATTGATGATCGAAAACGTTGAGAGGTCGTTCAGCTGGATCTTCTTTTGTTAATTCTTCAATAAATTCATCGGCAAGACGATCACCAGTTGAAATTTTAAGACGAGGTTCTTGTTCTTTTTGATAAAGTTGTAAAATCATCATTCCAAATGAATACCAATCTGCTGGCAGGCCAGCATCCTCACGTTCATATACTTCTGGTGCACAAAGTGGAGTAATAGGCAGATTCGTCGGTTCATCAACAAATCTGGAACATCCAAAATCCAACATGACGATATGACCATTTTCTCGGATACCGATATTGTCCGTTTTAATATCTCTAAAAAATGAACAATATTAATTTTAAATAAATAAGAATTTTAACGTTACAGTAAGAAAAGGTCGAAAAAACTTACCCATGGGTTAATTGATGATCATGCAGTTGTTTAAGCGCTGTTGCAACTTGAAAAACAAGAAAGGGAATATCAGGTGGTTGAATTTGTTCTCGATGATCGAACAAGGTACCACATTTAAAATATTCAATAACCATATGATAATATCTTGATTCTCCACCAATTCCAGCCATAAGAAGTTTTGGAAATAAATCAGACGTCATTTTATCATAGACTCCAAGTTCTGCTTCAAGTGTTTCAGCTTCATCTTTAAGCTTCCTAAAAGTCTTTTGAACAAATTGCCGATTCAGTCCACGAACTTCACATAAACTGACACTGCCAAATTTGCCGCTTGCAATGTACTTCTTTATCTTGATCATTTCTTCAAATTGTTCCATCTTTTCTTCAACTACTTTCCTAAAAATGTACGGTAATACAGAAAATGATATTAATTTTTTTGTTTTAAAATCAGCAGAGCTTAGCAATATAAAAACTACAGTATGTTTTGCGACCCTATCTTTAATTTTGAAAAACCCACCTGACTTTAGCATCTTTTTCTGGTGTGTTTTTTCGTTTTGGGGCATAAAAGCTACCATTTTGAGTAAAATATTTGCTGTGATAAACGAATTTGAAGTTGACTGGTTCAAAAGATTTTTGACGTTTTTCAGTTGATTTTTGCTGTTGTTGTTCGTCTTTTTTTGAGCCAGAAAAAGATTTTGGTTGTCGCGGTTGTCGAAGTGGAGGTTGAGATGTTGATGCTGGAGATTGAGGTTTTGATGATTGAGGTTCAATTCGGACTTCAGAAATTGGAGTTCCAGGTTTTGAAGCTGCTCCTTCAGAAGGAGGTTTTGGAGATTTAGATTTTCGAGGATGCTTTTCTTTCTTCTTCTTTTTATCTTTTGATTTTTTGCCAAAGAATGGAAGGCAGCTACCTTTTTCTTTTTCATCTAAAAAATGCCAATAAGAATTTATTCAATAATGTTCATAACTACTTTCATTTATGATGACGATATTCATGTTAAAAACCTAAACATCAATAAAAAAAAACAAACCTTTTGATTTCTTCTTTCGTTTATCCTTCTTTTTCTTCTTTTTATCTTTTGATTTTTTGAAAAAGATTGGAAAGCCGCTGCTGTTTTCTTTTTCATCTAAAAAATGCCAATAAGAATTTATTCAATAATGTTCATCTATATCCGATGCCTTTGAATCAGATGCCGATTAAACCTCAGTTGAAAGCTTACGTGGAATTCTTCTATCAGGCGATCTTCGAAGTTTTTCATCCTAAAAAAAATGTGACTGTAAAAAAAACAATAAAAGTGGCACTTACTTGATGTTTTGGAGTTGATTCCTTTCTATCAGGACTTTTGGTTTTTCCGTGATTAGCTAATTTCGGATAACCTGGTACAGCCGTTTTTGCACTTTTATTATTGTTATCAGATGATGGTTTTGGTTCAGAAGATTTTGAAAGTTTTTCAGTTGATTTTTGTTGCTGTTGTTCATATTTTTTTGAGCCAGAAAGTGATTTTGGTTGTTGCTGTTGTTGAAGTGGAGGTTGAGATGCTGGTGCTGGTGATGGTGATTGAGGTTTTGATGATGGTGGTGGTGGAGGTGATTGAGGTTCAACTCGGACTTCAGAAGTTGGAGTTTCCGGTTTTGAAGCTTTGTCAGGAGGTTTCGGAGATTTAGATTTCCGAAGATGCTTTTCTTTCTTCTTCTTTTTATCTTTTGATTTTTTGCCAAAGAATGGTAAGACGCTGCTTTTTTCTTTTTCATCTAAAAAATGCCAATTAGGATTTGTCTGTTCATAATTTCATACATTGATGACGTTGTGCCAAGTTCAAAACCTAAACATCAATAAAAAAACAAACCTTTTGATTTCTTCTTTCGTTTATCCTTCTTTTTCTTCTTTTTATCTTCTTCTTCTTCCATAATTTCTTTTCAACAGCTTTGCTTTCTCGATTGTTTTTTGATTAGTAAGTTTTTTTGCGTTGACTGCAACAATGAAAAAAGTAATAAAAACACAAAATGTTTTCATTATTCTATGCAAATATCTTTGAGAATAAAATCAAAAAATCTTAAAACATGCAAATAAAAATTAATAAGTTTCGATAGCCTCGGGGCAATCGATTCTGAAGTTATATAAAATAAAATCGGGCCTCAAAAAGTTCGGCCCGGCCCCTGCTATGGATGTGTATTGTGTGTTCTTGGCATGAACCCGAAAATGGAAACATTTGTGATTAATCTTTCCTAAAATAGAAAGCTAGTTTCTTTCTTTTTTAGGAATGAAAAAAGATGATTAAAGATGATGTCTAGCAGCAACAGCAAAAAAACTCATGATTTTAGGCGGTTTTATACATATATTTTTATGTAATGATATGTCTGATAAGGGAGAAAAAAAAGGGTTTTCTGAATAATTTGAGTGGGAAAAGAAATAAAAAAGAAGTGACGTGATGGTAAATGCAAATGCAAACAATACATTTTAATGGGTAAAAATTATAATCTGAGGGGTTTGAAATATTTATTTAATGTTCAACAGAAAAAACATTAAAAGCATTTATTGCATTAGAAATGAATACGGGTAACAACATATTTTAAAACATTTTTGGACAATTAATAACAATAAAAAGTACTAAAGGCGAAATTGGTTGTCAAGGATAAAATTTATTTTCAAAGTTTTATATTTTACAAATGTACCAAAAAAGGAAGACACCATAAATTAGATGAATATTTTTATTCAGAAAAAAACAAAAAATTTTCCATTTCTTCTTTGCTCTGATCATGAATTAATAACCATGAGCTTTTCGATAAAAATCTATTGGATCAGTTTCAGGAAAATAAGAGTGTTGTCTTCTAAAGTTTAAAAGAAAGTAAATAAATCCAGTTAAGAATGGTACAATAATGCAGCAGTCTGCGAGGATTGAAGCCCTGAAAATTTTTTGTGAATAACTAAGTTTGTAATTTGGTGGATTCCACCGCCACTGCCAAATATCTGAAATTTTTAGATCTTTTGCTGCTGAAAATGATGAAGTGGTGGTATTTGTTTTGCCATTCCAAAACAATAATGACGTTTAACATTTTTAAAGTAAATAGAAACATTACCTTAAAATTACAATTTAAAATTGTTTTTAAGTATTTGATTTCTGAATCACTTAACACTGGAATCTAAAATATCATTAAATGATATTCAAAACTATATTAAATAATTTTGGAAATTACTTACAAATCCTTTACCACATTTAATAGTTCCTTCGATTCCCTTTTGAAGGGTTATTAGAATTCAAATATTCGTAGATGGACGACGCATATTTGAATACAAAGTTTGAAGTTTAAAAAAAGGATACAACTTATATTAACTAAATTAGGAAAGATTTAGATTTAAAATAGTTTTGGTGAAGGCGAAGAGAAAAGAGAAATTGCTATGGCACAAAATCAATCTCCTTTGAGGTCAAATTTTTACAAGCACCTTGTTTGAATGAATGGACATCTGTGCCATTCACAACAATTTCCCTGATCTTTGTTCACACAGACAAATGCCACAACGCAGAAAAAGAGTTCGATTTTTTTCATTGTAAAAAATGCGCACACACTGAAGCAAAATATGCATTCTTCGACCGCAGAACATCCAAATGAAGAATCCGGCCGATTTGTTCTTTGCAATTAATTTGCTAGATTCAGTATCATTTACCACTATATTTTTGATAGGGGGAACAAATGGGAAAACATACACATAATAATTATTCTAACAGTTACTCTTACAAAATGTAATTCTTTGAACAAAAAACCTTGCACAAGTTCTTACTTTACAAGTAATCGTATATCCAAGTGGATACTGTAACCTTAGTTGCATGTAATTTGTTATCAATCGATAAAATTAATCTTTTAATATTGCAATAATAATACAATCTCTTGAAAATTTTCAATGTAAAGTATCAAAGTTTTTTAAATGCTTCTAACTAGCATGCTAGCAAAAACATTTTTCAACTTTGATATTGCAAAAAATGTGTAAATTAGAAAGTTTGTGCACTTTATTCTGTGATGCTTCACGTATTTCACCGGCTAAGGGATTGTCCAGAAATCACGTGACCAACAAAACGTGATTTTCAGACCCCCTCCCTCCCTCCGTGACCAAAGATCAAAGCTTTTTGCCGACAACATCAAAGCCGGGTGATCATTTGGCTTACCCCCTCCCTCCCCCCTCATGGTCACGTGATTTCTGGACAATCCCTAAGAACATTTCATCGACAACAGTATGAACCTAATTTAGGTTACCCAAAAGATATTTGTTTAAATGAAACACAAAAATTTTCTTTTTTTTTCTTAAAATGACAATCCTTATTCTGAAATTTTTAAAATGATGCAACAACAATAACAATATTTGCTTTGTCAAAATCTGTGTCAACGAAAATTCATACATTTTTTTTTGAAATAACTCAGTTGATTTAACTGACATAAAATATTTAACAGCTATCTGATCATAAAATTTTTTATTACTTTTTTTAAAATAAACGGTTAGTTTCAAATCACGAATATTTTCCTCATTTTTTTATTTGTGATTGTTTTGTTTTGCCAGTGCATTATAGGTGCGTCAGAAACTTTCGTAAGCAAAAATGGTCATAAAAAAATCTTCAGTCAAATAATCCGCCCAAAAATCATAACATCTCTGAAAATATCTTTTCAACTCGAACTTTCTAAATTTTCTTATCTTTCTCCCTCCCTCGGTGCAGAAACAACCATATTTAGAAAGTTGAGATGCGTCTTCGCTGAATTCTCTCTTTCTAAATTTTAGAATCTAAAAGGAAAAATTTGTTTATTTTATTGTTTGGGGTTTTTACGTTTTTAGGTAACAAACAACAGTTTTGCTGAAATTAGTGCAATGGAAGAAAATGTAATTCTTCAAACTATTGAAGGATTAAATTCCAATAATGAAGAAATGCAACAAAATTCTGTTAACATGCTCATCAACATTATTGATAATGGAACCCCTGTTCAAGCTCTCGTAACAGCTGGAGTTATCCCCGACTTAGGACGGTTTCTGTTAACTCCTGCAAATGTGAGCTTGCGTGAAGGTGCCGTTCAGATTCTTGCACGGATTATTGCAGAACGGCAAACATTTGAAGATAATGATGTTTTGTTGAGCCTCATTGGGATGTTTAATTATTTTGCATGTCATCCTGAAAATATTCAACTGATAGCTGATCGTGGTGTAAGTCAAGACAATATATAAATACTCAACATTGGACATTATTTTTTGCATTTTAGGTTTTTCGAAGTCTTGTTGAACTGCTTGAAAACCAAGACATGCAATATGCTGCATTTTATGCTGTTCAAAATATATATAATGACTTTTACGAGCATATCCTTGTTGATGCCGGTATTCTTCCTGTTTTAATTAGACTTCTTCATTCACAAAGACAAAACATTTTTTGTCAAGCTGTGGATGCTCTTATAAAAATTGTTCATATACCAGAGTACCGTAATATGTTCATAAATTTGCATGGCGTCAACGAAATTCTTCCCCTAGTTGGTAATAATGCCGCATATGATGTTTTGCGTTATATTGCCAAATTTCTCAATGCATTTTGCTTACAAATATACCCGAACGATGGAGTTCTTCCACTTGACACTGCTCAGTTGATTTTGCCAGCATTAATAATGTTAATTCAACATCAAGATCAATATGTTGTTTCTCAAGCTGTATCAGCAATTTCACGTCTTACAGACGGTGGAAATGAACATCTTCGATTAGTGTTCGATAGCACCGTAAGTTGAAACTTTCTAATATCATTATAATGTTAATGTAATCGGTTTTAATAGGCTGTGAATTTTCTCATCCCTTTTATTAATCATAATAATACCGAAATCCAAGTGCATGCTGTTTGGGTTGTCACAAAAATTATCTACTCAAATATCACGGATGACATCGCTTTTTACTGTAACCTTTTAGAAGTCCAAAATTACGTACTTTTGCAACTGGCCCTCACAAAGCTTGAGAGTTTCCTAAGAGCAGCTGGCACAAACCGCCGAGAGGAAATTCGTCAAACAATAACTAATTCAGGAGGACTTGCTCGAATTCATAATTTCCAAACGAATCAAAATGCGATGATCAGTAACGTTGCAAACAGAATTATCCATGATTTTTTTGCATAAATTTCTGAAAAATTTTAATTGTTATAAATCCTTAACTGATTTCTTTGATGCTTGTTTTATTGTTGTAATGTTGTCTAATAAAAAAATTATTTAATGCCGTGTCAAAAATTAAAAGAGTTTTGAACACTTTTACATAAAGTTCTTCAACTTATTAAAGAAAGATATGTTTCAAAGAAACCCTTTCTTTTCATTTAAGATTGTCGTTGCTGCATATGTTTCCATGGTCACCACCAACAACGACTATTTTCTTTGCAAGGAGATCTCTCTACTCTCTGCGCGAACCTTTGTTTTTCGGGTGTCTGCTTCTTTTTATTTATAGCTTTAAAAAATCTACATTTATTTTCGGCATTTTTTAAATGGAACATTTTGATGTTTTTTGTGTACAATTTGTTGTTCAATCGATTGAAAGAATAAGCAGTGATCCGCAATGCAGCGTTATTGAAAATATTATGTTGAAATTTGGTGAACAAACTGTTTCCATTGATTCAAGGCCAATTATTTTTGAAGTTGAACAAAAATGTAAGAACAACAAAGTCGTTTTTGCCTAATGGATATGCAAATTTTTTTAGATGCTAGTATTAAAAAGGGGAAAATATGTTTTTGTGAAAAGGAACAACTTGGATTTGAGATTATTGTAAAACTTCAAAAAGGATATGCTTCCAATCAAGTTTCTTTCATTTCATTTGAAGATAAAAAGGTTTGTGTTTTGTTTATTTAAATTATACAAAGATCAGCTGATTTTGATAAAAAGCCAGAGAGAATATCTTGGATTAAAAGTTTCTTGGATTCAAAGAACACTAATCTGATGCATAAAGGAATTAGTTTGAAAGTAGGATATAAAATTTAATTTGCATAATCCGGAAATCAGGAAATGAACAACTCCTACACTTTTAGTTAATAACACATAGTCATTAAATTTTTGTTTTTTGATTCTTTATTATTGATTTAAATGATCTTCTGAATCCCACTTTTTCTTTCTAAGATACTGTAACTTACCTAAATTCTTCTAAAAACAATCCATTTTCAGAATCGTTCAACCCTTCAAGCTTCTGTCCCTTTAAGAAATGCCTTCCACAAAACTGTTTTTAACATAAATTTTATTTCAAGTCGACATTTACTCAAAAATCTTGGTCGTCAAATTGAAACTGAATCAATCGGAATTCAAGCAACTCCCCGACTTCGAAATAGTCATTCTCAAACTTCTACCGTAACCAAATCAAATGTTGGAATGCAAACTTCAAAAATAAAACATAAAAATGTTTGGACTTTGAATACTGTAGAAATGAAAGAAGTCTCAACTCAAACTGATCCAACTGTTAGTTTTGTGGAGGAGAAAAAGGCTTTGATGAGATTAATTGTTCTGCTGGTTTATAAACTTTCAACAAGAATTTATCAAAATGGATCCCGGATTCGACCTGTTGAACAAGCAAAACCGTCTAAAATTGTTGAAGAAATTCCACCTGAACCAGTTGATTTGCATGCTGCACAGCAATTCTCGAATCTTCGAAAGAAACAAATTGAACAAATGCGAGAAAGACTTCATCAAATGGCAGAAGAAAGAAAAGAGATTTTGGATCTTACAAATGCCAAAATTGATTCATCGAAGAAAGCACTACAGTAATATCAAAGCAAGTTGGACAGCAAGGGCTGTGAAGAAACCAGATATTGCAGCTTTCTTGGAACCAGTTTCGGCAATAAAAGAAATCCAAAAACCAATTCCTACACCGACATTACCAACAATGGCACCGTCAACAAGTCATCACCACCCACATTCAAATTATGCAAATCCATCATTTGAATTTTCAACTGATAAAGAAAGAGTTATTATATCACCTGATTTATCTTCGCCAACTCCTCGTCAACAACCTGCCGAACAACACCCCCAAACCCCTGCCCCTCCAACTCCAACAACCCTGGAACCTCATCGATCTTCACCATTTTCAAGGCAAGAATCCGTTCTTTCATCCCTACATTCTCAAGCTTCCGAAGGTTGAGCTAGATGAACTTCCAAGTCCAATTCAATCTGTCGTCCAAAGTCCAACCCCACACCCTCCAGCCCTTCGAAGAAAAAGTTACACCCTTGCAGAAACTTCTCAAGAATCTGTAAAATCTTTGAGTAATTTTTTGGAGCCATCAATTTTTGTTCCACAACAACAACAACAACAACGACCAAAACATGTTGAAATTAGGGAACCTGAAAAAGAAGTTCGAAAAATTCCATCTCCAAAACCTAAAAGTGAAAGCAGTTCTGCATCAACTTCATCTGAAGCATCTTCATCAGCTTCAGAATCTTCTAATACTTCAAAAGATTCTTCCGATGAAAGTTCTTCAGCATCTAGTTCAGCAGAATCTTCATCAAGTTCATCTTCTGATTCAACGTTGAAAAAGAAGAAAAAAAGTGAATCATCCTCAGCTTCTTCTTCAATACTTGGAGAAGGCTCTGTTTCAACGGAAGAAAGTATTCAAGAAGAAATCCCTGAGGCACTCGATTCTGAAGTGGAATCCATAAAAGAAGTTACGTCAATTTCAGAAGCGTAAGGTTTTTTAATGAGTAAGATTTATACAATAGAAAATATTTTACCGCAGGTTCTGTATTGCTTACCCATTTCATATTTATCATTAGTTGGCTATAATTATCAATTGCTAACAATTATGAAAATATGAAATAGAAATCTCTAAAATATTTCTGTAAATTTTTGTAGACTTAAAAAATAAATTGAAACTGTTTTAATTGAGGAACAAATAGGGGCTCACCTAGATGGTGCATACTTTGATTGTTTTCAAAATATATTTAAAAGGTTTTTCAAGTTTCCCAAATCTTTCACAAAACATAATTTTAGACTCAAATATAATATTGAGTTGAATGAGTTTTTACACCACTGAAACTTGTCTTATATTTTTGAAGTTTTTCATCGAAAAGGGATGTACAGTATACTTGATACCCCATGAAATAGGGTTCGGGGGCAAGTGCAGGTGGTATTTGTATATGTTTGTCTCTTGTTTTAAGTATTCACAAAAAAACACATTTGGTGAAACAAAAGTCGCGGACAAAAAATTTGAAGGTTCCCTTTGTGAAAATTTTTTTTAACACAGCCGTGCGTCCTTGCAATGTTCTCAAATGTGCTCTTTTTTGTTCTTTATTCTAGCTCTGATAAAATGGCCACTTTCTTGCCTCCCTAATGGTCTAGTGGTTAGGATTTCTGGTTTTCACCCAGGCGGCCGGGGTTCGATTCCCCGTTAGGGAAGTTTATCTTTTTTCCCAATTTATGTAAAAAATTTCATCTTCTGTTACAAATTGTAAAAAAGTCTTTATATTTTGGTCAATAATAATGTTTTGTGAAATATTTGGGTACTTTAAAAATCTTTTAAACGCCATTTTGATCTCCTCAAAATATGCTTCTTCAAGGTAAGTGCATTCTTGTATCACAATTAAAACACTTTTAATTTCATTTTTTGCCATTAAAACTCTCCAAAATATTTATTGGATTTTTATTTAACTATTTTGACCAGTATTTACCATTTTTTTAAATTTTTTTGGGCACGTACTCCTGTAGATCCAGAGATACCGTAACTTCAAGGTGCCATAACTCGGCTTCCTGGAGGCAATGAAGCGAAAAACTTTTTAGCCATTTCGAAAAAGTTTCTTAAATTTAATGATTTAACTTTTTTCAGAAACTCCGTAAAACTTTCACCAACATCAAAATATCTCAGCAAAGAAGGAAAAGTCAAAAGAAGATCATTTGTTAAAAAAGCTGTAAATACTGATTCTGTTAGTTCTTATGCGCCTTCAGATTAATGTCATAAAATTTATAAAACAATAAATTTTTTTTTCAAAGAATGTTGTTTCAGTTTAAAAACACATTTATTTGTAACAAATTTATTTTTAACCTCCTTTGAAAAAAATGCAGGAAGGTGAAAAACAAAGTTTTTGAGTGTCAACAACAAAGATGGAAAAGAACAGTTGCTTTTCATTTTCGCTCTCGTTCTTTTTTGATGTTGGCAGACAAATTCCACAAAATTTAAGTTCAAAAAAGAAGTTTTTTTTTAAATCTCGACCATCAACAACAACAATTGAGGTTTTTATAGTATTTAAATTTTGCACATTTTGCATCAGTTTTTGTTGTTGGGTCATTGAAGTAGCATT
Organism: Panagrolaimus sp. LJ2414; assembly: GCA_024447195.1. Taxonomy (NCBI): domain Eukaryota; kingdom Metazoa; phylum Nematoda; class Chromadorea; order Rhabditida; family Panagrolaimidae; genus Panagrolaimus; species Panagrolaimus sp. LJ2414. The sequence continues at coordinate 6,464 of JAMRXY010000256.1, read as the reverse complement.
TTTAAAATTTATTTCTTCCTTCTTTTTTTACTTTCATTGATTCATGTTCGTTGCTTTTTTCTGGATGGATGGAACACAGCGGGCATTGTTGTTGTTGTTGACGCTAAAGGTGGTGGGTTGCTGAGGGCTACCTTGAATGGCACCTTTTTTGGGTGTTTGAAAAGCTATTCATCAAAGTTTAACAGGTTCTTTTTCGTTTTAAAGCCTGCTGAACTTGTATTTCAAGGAAAACGTGAAATTTACAGTATTAAATATTCGTTTAAAGTTATCTTGTTTTCCCAAAAAAGTTACTAATTCCTTTTTGCATCGAATACAGCGTGTTTTAAAGAAACGTTTATATGTAGTTGAAATGCTTGTATAAAGCAAACAAAGAACTCTGAAAAAAACAGCGGAAGTCGAAAACAAACTTTTCAAGTTTTTTAAGAGGCGATTTACGCGCAAAATGATTCAACGTTTTTTTGTAAAACGACATTCAATGTCAAAAGTAAAGTCTTTAAACATTTTCGATTTTTTCGTCTTCAACTAAAATTTTGTTATACTTTTTTACTATTTTTTTTCACTTTTTAATTCGCTGAAACTTTAATATCAGATTTTATCTTTAAAATGCTTCAAATCAGTGTTTGTGTTTTTTAAAATTACCGCCGCCACCGCCGCCGCCGCCGCCGGGCAAAAATTGAGTTACCGCCGCCGACGCCGCCGCCGCCGCCAGCGGCATCCTTTGATCTGCGGCAAAACTCTTTGAACTTTTTCGATTACCCGCCGCCGACCCGCCGCCACCGCCGGCGGCGGCGGTGGCGGCACGAAAACACTGCTTCAAATCAATATTTCCGACTAACTTTTGTCCCTGCCAGCTAAAATATTAAAATATTCCTAAAAATAATTATTAAAATAAAAAATTCTTTTTAAGTGCCCATAATTTATGAGTTGATTATTATTTGTTCTAAAAATTTAATGCCAAAAATGAAAAACAAAACCACCATCATCAAAGCGGATTTTCACCGGATACGACAACGCATTTTGTGGCTTTTCTTTCTTTTTTTGTTTCTTGAAAATTTTGTTAATCGCAAAAAAATCTTATATTTTTCAAAAACGATGATGGGCACATTTATTTAAAACCTTTTCTTTCTTTCTTTTTTCCATCACCACCACCAGCTTCTTCTTGTTATTGGAATGTGTGTATTGGAACATAAAAAAATAAACTTTAGCTGTCAACACTACTTTAGCTGGCAGAAAAAAAAGTTTTAAAAAACGATTTATATATTTTTTTGAAAAGTGAGAAGAAGAAGAGAAGGATAATCTATTGGGAGTTAGTTGATCTTAGTGGTAGATAAAATGAGTGAAAAAATCAAAAGATCGGATATTATTACTTATTCATTCATTAAGAATTTTTGCAAAGTTTTAAAGCTAAAGATTAAGAAAGAACAACATTTTTATTTGTTCGTTGAAAGTTATATCGTGGATTAAACTAGTTTAAAACGGAGTTTTCAAAACTTTCAATGAAGTTGTAATTTTGTATCAATTCCAACTCCATAATAGGTAAGAAAAATTTACTTCAGAAAGGTACAGTAATTTTGTCATAATTGTTTTGCTTAGAAGACTAAAATAGAATTTTTCTCATTTTTCAAATTTAAGAGGTTTATTGTCACTTTTAATTTTATTTTTGTTCCTTTAAATGCTAAAATCAAATTATTCTTTTTAAATGATCCTTAGAAGAAAAGAAGAAACGTGAGTCACAAAAAATCAAAAAGAAAATATTACTGCCGATTTTTAACCTTGAAAACGAGGTTGAAATCGATCACTTTCTTTTAGATTTTTTTTAGATATTTTTGTATCAACGATTTTTTATAATATTTTTCCGAAACCTTTAAATTGAATTGGAACAAGTTAAAAATTTAGAAAAAATTTATGTCATTACTCCGATATCGGAGTTGGATTGAGAATTTGCCGCTTTATAAGATCAAAGGAAACATACCGCCTTACGATCCCTTATTTTTATTGTCAGTATTTCGAATTTATGCCAGTGTTTCCTCGCCGCCGCCGCCGGCGGCGGCGATGTTTCAAAAATATTGGAACACTGATTTATGCCTCGTGACATGAAAATACAGTATACTTTTTTGAAGAACTTTGTACTTTAATTACCCCCATATATCTTGTTTGTAGTTCATAAATGACATTATTATTATGATTATCATTTGGCAAAGTTGATAATGATCATCATCTTTTTTCTATTACACCCAAAAACCCATTTATTTTCTCTCACGTTTTTTTTATTTGTTTTTAACTTTATATTTTTCTTTTTTAGATTGCAACAAAACCCTTTTTTTTAAACAAATTACCGCTCATAGGGTTTTGTGTTAGTAATAAAACTGTCAAAAAATAAGAAAAACGAGTTTTTTTCAATATTATTTATTTCCATTTTTATAGTCTCGTTTGACGCGAATTTTGAACTCATATTTTTTTTTGATTCTTTAAAAAAATAGAACCTTAATTTTTATAAGAAACAATTTTTGAAGATTATGTGTAATGTATGAAATTGCCATGAATCAGTATTCCCAACAAAAATCCCATGAAAAATCCATTTCACCGGTGAAAGAAGTTGTATGGCGAAAACAACCTCAACGAAATTCTTCTTCTGGATTTATTTCCCATCAAAGACCATATACAACAGCTTTTATTGATCATCCAATTATAAACAACAACAATCACAATAATGAAGCAGAGCTTTCAAGGCGGCGAAGTTTATTCCAACAAAATCGACAACATTCTGCTTTACAAAGTTTTCATCGAGAACAAGCTAAATTACTCGAAAATCGAAAAATGGTTGGTTTTAAATTTTCTCTTATTTAAATTTTTCTGACAATAACGTAATTTTGAAAGAGTAATGGAATAGACAGATGCTATGACCGTAATAATCAAGATTGATAAATTTGTTACCGTATTTTTTAAAGTTAAAAATTTATAGATAGAAGACTTCAAGTTATATATTTTCAAACTTTAGATAAATTATTTCAATTAATATATTTCACTTTTTTTAAAAAGTTAGTTCCCCTATTTATCTACTTACTTTTCAAAAGACCTGTAAAAAGTTTAGCACAAAAGATCATCCGTGATCACAAAATTATATTATCTCAAGTATTTAAAGTACTTATCTCTTTTGTTGCACGGAAGCAGCTTAGACAAAAAACTTTTTGTTGAATTGAAAACGAGAAAAAGAGCCTCTGCTTTGTTGCGTTTTTACAATCTTCACATTTGACATGTACAAAAGATCGATTCGATACAATTTAGTGATATTTTTCATTTCCATTTTTAATGGTTTAAATATTTTTCAATAGGATTTAATATTCCAAGGCTCTCTCATGGTTGAACAATTTTTTTGAGGTTAAACACCAACACCTTTTTATCTGAATTTAAACGTTTTCCATTTTGAAAAAAGTAGGCGTTAAAAGTGATAAAATAGGCAAAAATTTTGATTTGTTGATAGTGTTTAAATTTTTTCCCTAATTTCCATAACTGTTTTTTAAGTTTTGCTTTTGAATAAACATAAATTATTAAATTATTTTTTCCCAAACATTTTCAGTTTTCTGATTCTTTTATGTTTTTTTATGTCATTTTCACCACCACAAACAAAGCTCATGTGATTGTTCTTCTCCGATTTTTTTAAAAATAAAAAAAAGAAGTCATTTCAAGCTTTGATTGATCTGTTTTCTTTTCTTTCTTCTTTTATGTTTCTCCTGTGTTCAGAAATACTGTCACCCTTCTGGAAGGCCTTCTTCTTCTTCCCCAATCAAAGCAGAAAATAAATAAAACCAAAGAACCCCCTTTTTTTCAAAATTAATGTTTTAATTTTTTTCGTTTGAGATTGCGCGAAAGAACATCAGAAAAAAGAGTCGCGCAAAACACCTCTCCCTTTTAGAAGGGCCTTCTCTAAAAATCAAGTTTAATTTTTTTCGAATATAAAAAAAATCAGTGTTAAAAAAAGAAAAACTAATTACGATCAAGGATCAGTTTCTAATTTTATCTTTCGTGCTTGTGTTTATGTATTTGTTTCGTTTTGTTGTAAATTAATTTTTTGTTTTTTTTGTAATTTAAATTTTAATTAGTTTTTTTCAATTTTCGGATCTTCTGTGTATAAACAAGAAACAAAACGTACATATTTTTTTTATTATTTTTGTATTCCCTCCTTCTTCTTCTCCTCCGTGTTCTTCATCATCAAACTTTTTCCTCCTCCTTCTTCAAAAGTTGCTGCTGCTGTTTTCAACACAATTTATTGTTTTTTTGGTATGTGAAAATCAGTGTTGTTTGAAAGAAAAAATATAAAAATTAGCTTCAATCAAGAGAAAAAACTTTTTTAAAAAACCAAATTTGCTGTAATTATTTTTCTGCTGCCTTCAACTTTACCCTATATATATATAGTTGTTAAATGACTCGTCGACGGTCAATCCCGATTTCATCAGAAAATGGTGAAACAATGTCGGCTACTGTAGCCCCTGCTGCTCCTGCAACGAATGCTGCAGATTGGTATTATGGTTGGCAAACACGAGAAGCCGAAAAAGTGAATTCTAATTCAATGTTCACGTATTGGGTATGTAAATTTTTTAAAATGGTGATAGGGAAATTAATGGGTTTTCAAATTTTGGCATTAGAATATCATTCGAATACTTGAGTTTCTTGCTTAAAAACTGTTTTTTGTTGCAATTTTGACTTTTTGGAAGTCCGGTTTGGCACTTTTTGAAACATTTCGTCTAAATTTAGATCAAAAATGGCATAGATCCGTTTTCGAAATAAAACTTTGTGTTTTTTTTAATTTCCAAAGAAAAGACTTTTTGCAACAAAAAACAAAAAAAGCAACAAACTTCTTCCACCAAAGTCGTAAACTATCTTTTAAAAAATGCCAAAACTAAAAAAACTACTTATAAGTTATAAATAACATCTCTTTTTTCTTTCCCATTTGTTCGCAAATTTTCTTTATTCATTGTTTCATTTATTTGTAATGCCTTTTTTCTTCGTTTTCTTATTTCTTTAACGTCCATTTACGTTTTCTTTTGTTTTTTCTCCGTGTTCTCGACAAACGTTCTTGTAAAACTTTCCATCGCTCAGTTTTCCCTTTATTTTTACAAACGATCACCCCTGCCACCACCGTCATCATCATCAACAACAGCATCATCATCTTAAAAACAGTATTTTCCCTATTTTTTATTTGTCTACGCCATTTTCTGCTGCTTTCTCTTTAATTTTTTTTCTCACTCTTCAACATTTACATTTAACAACAACAAAAAACTTTATATGTTTTTTTTCTTTTCATGATTGCGCTTATATTTTTTATCGTCGTTACATTTGATAGGATTCTCTTTCCAAAAAAGATGATAGATGAGAAAAAAGATTAGTTTTGGTTGTTTTAAAAATAAATACATATATTTGCATTTGATTAACATTTTATTTTTTGGGAAAAAATAGTTTTCATTTGATTTGAGTGTGTGATTATATGTTTTTAGGGATAGGAAAATTAGGATACTGTAAGTGTAGTCTTGTAGGGAAAATTGTATACAGTAATCACGTAAAATGCATTAAACTGGATCCAAAAATAGGGCAATCGAGATATCAGTCATAAATTTTAATAATTATTAATTTAAAACAAAAAATTTATCAATCATTCAATGATAAGCATACTGTAATTGTAGTCTTATATCGAAAATCTTCTGCAGTAATTTTAAAAGTTATCAAGCATCAAAATATCAGTCATAGCTTTTAGTAATCAGTTTAAACTGGAAATCTTGTTGGGATTATTCCGTTTAACCAAAATCAAACAATGACAATTCAAAACCTTTTATGAATTGTGTTCAAAAACGGGAAAACTTGAACAGCTTTTTTGATGAATAAACTAATAATAATAAACTTTAGCACACTTTTAAAGACCTTCTCTTTCTCCAAAAATGGAAAAAACTGCGTTCATGAAATCATCTCTTCTTCCCATTTTAAAACCAAAGAAAAGGATTAACAAAGAATTCTGTTTTCGAACGAAAAAAGTTTTTTCAAACCATTTTTTTCGAAAACTAAAAAAACTTTCTTTGTTCCGAAAAAAATAGTAAAAAAGTTTCGAAAAATGCTTCTTCCGTTCTTCTTCGTTTTTTTGACTAAGATTGAATGAATAAATAGAAGAAAGAAGGCTTCACAGGTGTCCGAAAAATAGTAAAAAAAATTCGTTGTCAAGTTTGAACTAAAAAATATCTCTATTTTTGGTGTTGCCCATTTTTCATTTCACACTACCCAGCAACGACCCCGAAAAATGAATGGGGGTTTCTCTTTCAAAAAAGTATTTTTTGTTTTTTAGAAAAAAAGCTTATTTTTTTTGCTTCTTCTAAAAATTCTAAAAAAGGGATTGTTTGACACTGGACATTTTCTCTATTCTTTTTTCTGGTTGCTCTGTGTTTCTCTTTTTCTCTTCTCTTTGCCTCATTAGAAAAACA
>JAMRXY010000255.1:0-24078 GCA_024447195.1 Panagrolaimus sp. LJ2414 | reverse complement strand
TTTCGCTTTTAACTTTATCCTATCAAGATAATATAATAACTTTTACTAAAACGAAAAAAGAAAACCAAAATAAAAAGAAAATAAATAAACATTATATAATAATTTAGATAATCACGATATTTTAACCTATTTAATATTCTAAAACTCACAAATCAATTTATAAAACCTAAAGAAGAAAGAAATATTATTAAAACAATTAAAATTATGAAGATCCCAAAAACAGATACAACTAAATTTAATATAAAAATTTTTAAAAAAAATGTAAAAGAAAGAGGAATATTTAAAAAAATTAAAAAAAACTCCAAGCTAAAATTTATATAATACACAATCAATTGATAATTTATAATAAAAATTATATTAATTATATAATAAAAAACTATTAAAGATAAACCTCAAATACCCATAAAAACACCCAAGATTAATCAGTTAAAAGATTCAGTAGAAGAAAGTGTCAAAAGAACTTTATAGTTTTTTATATTTATTAATTGAAAATAACATAATAAGATACCAATTAATACTAAAAATAAAAAAATAAATTTTAGTAATAATAAAATTACTGGAACAAAAGGCAACTTTTGAAACGTTAAAAATCATAACAATATATAATTATCCAAATTTAAAAAAACAGAAGTAATTCAAAAATGAAAAGGACTTATACCAACTTTAACCATTAAAAATAAAAACTGCAATAAACTAAAAAAAAACACTAAAAATAAAAAACCCATAAATTCTTGCAACAAAAAGTAATTAAGACTATTACTAAAATCCCCTTGTAATTTATTTAATAAAACAAAGGTTAAGGTCATTAAAATAAAAATACTTCATCATAAAACAACATTTATAGTAAATATATTAAAAATAGTAAAAAAAATAAATAGAATAAAAAAGAAATAAAAAAACAAATGAAATTAATTCTTGATAAGTTTAGAAGACCTATACTAATTTGTTAATTGAACTATATCTTTTGCGCTTAAAACAAATGCACTTCTTATGCTATATCAATTAAGTTGTGATTATCTTTAGATTAAAAGTCTAACACTTAAATTTAGCTATCAACTTATTCACTTAAATATAAAAAAATTAAACGAGAAAAAATATAACTTTGGATAAAAAATACAAAACACTCTATTAAAATAGCAAAAATAATAATTCACAAATAAAAGTTTCCTAAACTTAATTCTAATAACTGATACAATATTATACTAATTAAATGACCAACTATAATATTTACAGTTAGACGAACAGTTAAAGCAATTGGACGAGAAAACTCTCTAACTAACTCAACTGCCAATATTCTAAGAGTTTTTAAAAATTTATCTCCTGATTTACTCATATAAATAGAAAACTTTTCTGATGAAATAAAAGTCAAAAAAACACTTAATCAAGCTAAAAGAGCAAAAACAAAAGTAAATTCTGGTATACCACAAGGACAAAAAGAATAACAAAAGTAACCACCAAAACAACAAGTTAATAGAACTAAAAAAGAAAAAATAGAAATAAAAGACCTTAAAGGCAAACTATTACTATAACTAAAAACAACAATTAAAGAATTTAAAAACTTTTTATTTAAAGTATTTAAAAGACCTTCTTTTATATAAAAAATAAACTGCAAGACAAAAATAAATATAAAAATATCTAAAAAATATACATTATTTATATAATAAAATAAAATAATAATAAAATAAAAAAAGAATTGACACAGGTAATAACTTAAATCAAAAAAAATTTATTAATATATCATAACGATAACGAGGGTATGAACTACGAATAAAAATTAAGACACTAAATATAAAAAAATAACCTGCAAAACTAAAATTTAAAAATAAAACCGAAAATAGTACACTAAAAAGAATTAATATACCATATTCACTTAAAAATAAAAAAACAAAACCTACACTTGAATATTCAACATTGAAGCCTCTTACCAACTCTCTTTCTCCTTCAGAAAAATCAAAAGGAGCACGGTTTAACTCTGCTAATATTATTATTATAAAAGGTAAAATAAGGAAAATTAAATTTAGATTTATTATAGACTCAAATGAAAAATGATTATAATTAAAAATTATACAAAATAAATAAATAGAAAAAGCAATCTCAAAAGATACTCTTTGACTTCTAGAACGCACAGAACCCAATATTGGATATTTTGATTTACTAACAACCCCTCTAATTATAGTAGTATATACACTAAACCCGACTAAACACAAAAAAAATATTAAAGAATAATTAAAAGTAATAAAATTAAAAGTATAAGGCAAAATTATTCAATCTACTAATATTATTACAAAGGCCATTCCAGGAACAAAAAGAAAGAGAACTATTGAAGAATTTAAAGGTAAAATTTGTTCTTTTTTAATTAATTTTAAACCATCTATAAAAGCTTGTAAAACACCCTTAAATCTAACAACTGTAGGACCTATACGGTTTTGTGAAAGACCCAATAAATGACGCTCATATAAAGTAATAAAAGCAATAGCTTGAAGAACACATACAATTAATAAAACTAATATTAAATAATTTAATAAAACTAAAAGTAAATTCTTTAGTTTTACAAACTAAAATTTTTCATAAACTAAACTTTTAAAACTATGGTAAAACCTAATTATGTTTTCAAAACATAAAAATATAGTTTAACTACTAGATACAGGTTCCCCTAAATCTACTTTACTACAACTTACTCCCCTTTAGGCAATTGATGGATGATTTGTACCATTTTTTGATAATCTTCAAAAAAACATTAAAATTCTTTTACTGTTTTTTACATTTTCACTTAAATTTTAATAAAAGATCCACATTATTAAATATTGTAGGTCAATAAAAACATTTTTATACACTAGGTATTTATCTATTTTTTTATCTAAAAAATTTTTAATAATCTCTTAAAAATTATTTAAACGATCATACATAAATCTAAAAAAAAAGCTAAAAATGAGGGCTCTCAAATATTAATCAACCTCCAAAAATAATTAAAAAATCTGCCAATATTTTTTCAGTTTAAATTCTAATTTAATCCTGCACTTTTAAATTTCAAATAATTAGGTACTAATCTAATTCTATTATTGAAATTTATATTTTAACTTATTAAAAACAAAAAAAATTATTTTACCAAATTTCTAAAAAAATATATAATAAAAGTTAAAATAAAAACATTTAAAGTACAATTTTTATAAGTGTAGCCGATTATTCTGGAACAAATATTATACAAAAGATTAATTGCCAAGATAAAATTTTATTGTCTATAAAGTGAATTAATATTAAATAACACCATTTTAAATATTCTTTATCCAAAATTAAAACTTTAAGATTTTTACCTTTTCCTCGAAAAAGAAAAATACTAATTATAATAAAACCTCTAAGGAAAAATTTTTGGTTTTGAAAACCAATAGTTTAACTTAACTTAAATCCTTAAAAGACTCTTTTATCTTGACCATAATATTTTAAAGATCCTACCATTATAACCATACCAGTAACCCTTGAAATTACAGTAAAAGAAATAAAATATAAAAAATATAAAGACCTTAAAAAAGAAGAATATTGTAAAAATAAACCCATCACCAAATACTCCAAAGAAATTAATAAGAAAATCAAACGATGTCACTTAAAAAAAATTGACAATAAACTAAAAAAAATATAAAATATTAAGCTTTTCGTAAAGCACCTCTATAATTTAAAAAATATCTAGAAAAATTTATAAAATAAATCAACCTTAAAAGCATAAAAATAAATATTAAAATTTGATTTCTGTAATAAATAAATTGTAAAGACAAAGAATAATTTAAATAAACAAAAGGAACGAAAAATAAACCAATAAGAACTAGAAAAGATAAATTTAAATTATGAAAAATATATTTCGATATTCTAGTAAAATAAACCAAAATTACAAAAATTCCACTTAAAAAAATTATACAAACAAAATAACTAAATCAAACCTCATTTATAAAAGACAAATAAGGAGTTAGAAAAATTAATCTTAAAACTAAATATAAACAACTTTTTATTGGATCAATAGATATATAACAAAAAACAGACATTAACAATGATATAAATAAAAGAACTAAAAAAAAAGTTTATCTCCTTTTCATTGTAAATGAAATATTCTTTATAAAATATAAACTTTCAATTTCTAAATCTTAATGACCCAAACATTATATTTTTATTAAAATAAAAATTGTAGAATTTTATTCTTTTGAATGCAAATCAAATATTTTAAACAAAATCTAATCCCAAAATATAATAAAAAAAAGCAAAGATACAAATAATAAAGAATTAAAATAATTTGAGACCAAAAAATTAGAAAAAAACCCACTTTTTAAAATAAATATTCTAATAAAATTATAACTTAGTTTATACAAAAACATCTCTCTATATTTTACATTAAAAAAAAGTTTCTGAGATAACTTAGGAAAATAATCAGCCAAAAATTTAGTTTTTCAATTCAGAAAAAAAAAATTTTTTTACAAAAATTATAATAAAAATAAATAATGATAAATAAATTAATGGCACATAAAAATCCAAATAAACAAAAAGAGAGGGCAACAAAAACAAATTTATATTTATTCATCAAACAAAAAAAATTGACCCCAGGGAAACAACAAGACTTAAAAAATTTATTAAAAAACTACTCCTAAAATGAAAAAAAGAAGAAGAAAAATTTAAAAAAAACACCTTTCACAAACGATATCTATAAAAAAAAGTTAAATAAATAGTAAAAAAAAATAATAAAAAAACAAAAAAATATCAATTATTAGAATAAAAATATTCTAAAATTATATCCTTACTTACTAAACCCCTATAAAAAAATAAACCACACAAACAAAATAAAGTCAAAAGTAATTGAATTTGAATAAAGAAAGGAACAAATTTTAAATTACCATAAAAACGTCCATCTTGCTGACCAAAAGAACAGTGAATTAAATATCCAACCTGTATAAATAGACATCTTTTAAATAAAGCATGCCTTAGTAAATGAATAAATGCAAAAAGTTGATAACCTAAACCAAGAGTTAAAACAGAAAACCCTATTTGAGATAAAGTACTAAGGGCAACAACTTTTTTTATATCTTCTTCCACTACAGCTCTTAAACTAGAAAACAAGGTAGTTAAAAGACCAATAAAAAATAACAAAGACATTACTAAGCTATTTATTAACATAAAAGTAAAATTAAATAAAAGTAATAAACCAGCTGTAACCAAAGTCCTTCTATGAACTAATGAACTCACAGGAGTAGGAGCACTTATAGCTTTCGGTAATCAACCACTAAAAGGAAACTGAGCACTTTTAGTAAAAGCAGTTAATAACAAAAACAACAAAGGACCTCAAAGAACAAATATATAATAAAAAAAATTAAAATTTAAAAAAACAGAAAAAGAAAAGAAAATAAATAAGAAATAATCCCCCAGACGATTTGTTAAAACCGTATTTATTGAACCACTATTACTATCCCAATTATTATAAAATAAAACCAAAAAAAAACTTGTAATACCTAATAAATCCCAGCTCATTAATATTCTAAAAGAGTTTAAACTAAAATTTAAACTAAATATACTCAATACAAATAATAACAAAACAAAATAATAATAAAAAAAATTGAGTTCACCCGATAAATAATAGGATCTAAATAATAAAACTCTTAAAGTAACAAAGAGTAAAATTATAGAAAAAAGAATAGAATTATAATAGAAATTATATTTTAAAACCAAAAAAAATCACTCTAAAAAGAAAAAATGAAAATAAAAAGAAAAAAAAGCTAAAAATATCAATAAAACCAAAAAGATAAATATCAAAAAAATAGAAATATTTATTTAAGTCATTCATAATAGTTTCCCAAAATATCACTCTATATAAAAACCTCCGAAAACAAAAAAAAATACCAAGAAAAAAATATGAAAAGAATAGTAAGAACAAAGTAAGAAACCCATTAATATAACAACTTCTAAATCAAATTACTACAAATATTAGTATAATAATAAAAAAATGAATACTAAAGGAATTATGAACTTTTCCAATACTTTCAAAACCTCTTTCAAAAGAAGAATTCTTAATTAAATAAAAAGACTTCAAACTTAAGAAAAAGTTTAATAAATAAAAAACAAAAACTAAAACAAAGGAAAATAATAAAACAAAAAATAATACTATAAAATTTTTATTAGTTTTTAACCTGTTTAAAATTCCTTTCGTACTATTTAAAAATTAAATAAGTTAATTTCTAGATAAACAACTCTATCTTACGATGAGTTAAACTAATATCACGTTTTTTTATTTAAAAGAAGAACAGTCTCAATATATTAACCTTCTACCTTTAATAATAAAAAAATACAACATCGATGTAAAACTTAATATATTATAAGAACTAAATATATTATGATTTTCTGTTAACTCTGGAGTAATTTTATTTTATAAAATTAGTAAAACTAAATATTAATATTTCTACCCTAGAAAAATAAGAAAAAAATTTCCAAAGACTTATCTTAGTAAATTAACAAAGATTTATTTTTAAATCTTAAATAAATTCAAAACAAAAAAATAAAATAAAAACCCAATAAACCCATTCATACTCGAACTCAATAAAAGCACTAATTATTTTGCTACCTTAATGTCCTCACGCTAAGACTGCCATTTATTTATACATAGAGCAGGGTAAAGCTTTATAAAAAAACCTAAGTCTTTAAAAAACATTTGAGCTTTATTCAATTTCTAAAATTAAATTTATAATAAATATAATATTTAAAAGTTTTAATTATTACTAAATTTTTTAAAAAGAAAAACCTTTCTTTTTAAAAATAAAAAAAAATACAAAAAGTTATAAAACTTTTTTAACACTTTAAATTTTATATAAAATAATAATAAATAATTAATATATAATTTTCTAATAATTAAGTTAATACTGTTATCTTAAAATTCGATGTTTCAGCACTCTTAAATCTTTTTATAAAGTTGTAACCTTTATACAAATATTTAAACACCATTTTAATTCAATTATAAACTAAAGTTTAAATTTATTAGCATTATATGCAATACAAATATAAAATAAATAAAATATTATAGCTAAAAATCTTTTATACCACAAATAAATATTTTTATTAAACTAAAAAGCTAATCTAGCATCATTAAACATCAACTTTTAAAAGAATCAAATAAAGTAACCTCTAAAGCAATTGGTATAAATCTATGATTGGCACCACAAATTTCGGAACACTGTCCATAAAATACACCAACTACAGGAAAATTATAACTTAAAATACTTAAAATTCCTCTTATAGCATCTAACTTAATAGATAAATTAGAAAGTGCCCATGCATGAATAACATCAGCAGAAGAAATACAAAAACGAATATTTGTATCTATAGGAATTACACAACGATTATCAACTTCTAATAAACGAGGTTCACCATAATTAAGCTGGTCTAGAGATTTTATATATGAATCAAATTCTAACCCAGGAATATCACCAACCTCATAACTTCAATATCATTGATGACCAGTAACTTTTACAGATACCTGTCTGTCAATATTTATTAAACCATAATAATATAATAAACTTAAAGAAGGAATTATTTGAACCAATAAAATCACAGTAGGAAAAATACTACACAATAATTCACCAAACTGATATTCAATTTTTTTACTTTTAAAATAATAAGAAGAAATAATTAAATATAAAAATATTAAACTAACAAATAATAAAACCCCAATTATTAAACTTGAATTAAATCTATGAAATCAATCCATATAACTAGAAAATAAACTATTAGAAAAATTTAAATTATAACCTTGAAAATAATTATTAATTAGTTTTTAAACCAATTGATTGGAAGTCAATTATACTAATTATACTAAAAAACCTAAAATTTTTACTTTTTCAACGACAATGAAATATACTAATTATAATAAAATTTTTTATAAAGATAACCTTTAGAGTATGAATCCAATAGACTTTTTATCCTACTTTATAAAGAAACCGTAACCTTTTAATTTGCAATTAAATATACACTTATAATAAATTTCTATAAAGATTTATGACTAACACTAAAATAAATTTCACTTTGATAACTATGACCAAATACATAACTACTTAAACTACCCTCTGGTCCGTTATTAATACTATAATCAAATAATAATACACGAAAAGATATAAAAGATTCTAATAAAGTATATAAAAAAACAAATAAAGCAAAAACCCTAATTATTGAACCATAAGAAGATAAAACATTTCAAACAGTATAAGCATCTGGATAATCTATATATTTACGAGGAAAACCATGTAAACCTGCAAAATGTAAAGGAAAAAAAGTTAAATTTACACCAATAAATATTAAAATAAAAACAGCGGACATTAAAGTTTTGTCATATATTAGACCAGTAACATAATTTCATCACAAAGAAACCCCTGTAAAAATACCAAATACAGCACCTAAACTTAAAACATAATGAAAATGACTAACTACATAATAAGTATCATGAAGAATAATATCCAATCTAGAATTTGAAAGAATTACCCCTGTTAAACCACCAATAGTAAACAAAAAAATAAAACCTAAAACCCACAATAATAAAGGTTGAAATTTTATCTTTATACCAAACAAAGTAGCCAACCACCTAAAAACTTTTACACCAGTAGGAACTGCAATTACCATTGTAGCTGCAGTAAAATATGCACGAGAATCTAAATCTATACCTACAGTGTATATATGATGAGCTCAGACTACACAACCAATTAAACCAATACTTAAAATAGCATAAATTATACCAAGTGTACCAAAAACCTCTTTTTTACCAGTCAAATATATTGTACTTTGTCTGACAATACCAAAAGCAGGCAAAATTAAAATATAAACCTCAGGATGACCAAAAAATCAAAATAAATGCTGGTAGATCAAAGGATTTCCTCCAGCACTAGGATCAAAAAAAGAAGTATTAATATTACGATCTGTCAATAATATAGTAATTGCACCAGCTAAGACGGGTAAAGATAAGACTAAAAGAAAAACAGTTACAAAAACAGTTCAAACAAATAAACTTATATGCTCTAAAGAAATAGAACTACTTCGAAGATTCTTAGTAGTACACATAAAGTTAATACCCCCTAAAATAGATCTAACACCAGCACAATGAAGACTAAAAATAGCTAAATCTACCCTTCTACCCGGATGACCAAGAGTACTTAAAGGAGGATAAACAGTTCAACTAGTACCTGCACCTATATCAACAAAACAAGCATCAAGAATTAACAACATAGCAGTTGGCAATAGTCAGAAACTTAAGTTATTAAGACGAGGGAAACTTATATCAGGAGAACCTAATATCAAAGGAAGCATTCAATTACCAAAGCCCCCAATTATAGTAGGCATAACCATAAAAAAAATTATTAGTAAAGCATGAGCAGTAATTACAGAATTATATAATTGACCATTACCTAAAAAATAACCAGGTTTAGCTAACTCAAAACGAATAATTATAGACAAACTAGTACCAATTATACCAGATCACAAACCAAAAATAAAATACAGAGTTCCAATATCTTTATGATTTGAACTCTCTAATCAAACAGAAATACCATTATAATATTTATTTAAAATTAATAATTGATAAAGATAAATTATTAAATTATTAAACTCAACCAAAAAATATTAAACATTATCAAAACAAAAAATAAAGTTGAGAAAGAGGTTCAAATATCTATTTCTAAAAATTTTTTCCCTATAAAAAAATTAGTAACAAAATAAATCCTATAATAAAAAGCAAAAAAAAAATAAAATAAAATTAAAAACATAAAAAGTTTTCTCAAATTAAATATTACTACTAAAGTCAAAAACTCTGAAAAAAAACTAGTAGTAGGAGGAACACCGGCATTTCTAATAAAAGTTAAAGTAAATAAAATAGTTAATATAATAGATATATTTATAAAACTATTTAAATAATATATTATTCGACTATTACTTTTATGATAAAACTCACCAATAAAAAAAAACATCAAAGTAGAGGTAAAACCATGAGCCAATATTATCATCAAACTAGAAATTTTAGACTCTAAGGATAATAAAACCAAACAAATCAAAGTAAAACCTATATGAGTAACTGACGAATAAGCAGCTAAAGACTTTGAATCACTTTGAAAAGCACAATTAAAAGAAGACAAAATTATACCTAAAAAAGAAAGAAAAAACCAGAAGTTTAAATGAATAAAAGATAAAGGTTTTATAATACGAAAAAAACCCACAGTGCCCAATTTTAGTAATAAACCTGCCAATAATATCCTGGCTGAAGTTGGAGCCTCTACATGAGCCTTAGGCAACCATAAATGTAAAAAATATACAGGAAATTTTATTATAAAACCTAAAGTAAGAAAAAAAATTAATTCCCAACTAAGAAATTTTATAAAATATACAAAATGAAAGCTTAAATCATAATAAAAATAAATAAATAAAAAAGGAAAAGAACAAAAAGAAGCATAAAATATAAGATAATAACTAGAATTAATTTTTTCAATCTGAGAGCCATAACCTAAAATTATTATAATAATAGGAAACATTGAAAGTTCAAAAAAAATAAACAAGCTTAATAAATTAGAAGAAAAAAAAAAGAGAATACAAATCAAAACCAATAATTGTCTAAGATAATTTATAACTAAATTTTTCTCTGTTAATAATACAATAACCAAAATTAAAACTCTTATAATTATTATTAAATTAAATATATAAGAGTCATTTATAAAAAAAAAACCAGACCAAGAAATATTAAAAGTATAAAAATAAACAAAAAAAGATAACAATATTAAAAAAGATAATAAATTATTAAAAAAATAAAAAAACCAAACTATAAAAAATAAAGTCAATCTTACCTTGTGTTTACAAAACACATATTCTTTATAAAATATTTTGACTATTCAATTTATTTAAAGAAAAAAATAATAATTTTATATAGATAATAGAATATTTAATTTATATATAAAATATTCTATATTGTATATATTTATTACAATATTTTACATTATTTATAGAAAAAATATAATTTTATATAGATAATAGAATATTTAATTTATATATAAAATATTCTATATTGTATATATTTATTACAATATTTTACATTATTTATAGAAAAAATATAATTTTATATAGATAATAGAATATTTAATTTATATATAAAATATTCTATATTGTATATATTTATTACAATATTTTACATTATTTATAGAAAAAATATAATTTTATATAGATAATAGAATATTTAATTTATATATAAAATATTCTATATTGTATATATTTATTACAATATTTTACATTATTTATAGAAAAAATATAATTTTATATAGATAATAGAATATTTAATTTATATATAAAATATTCTATATTGTATATATTTATTACAATATTTTACATTATTTATAGAAAAAATATAATTTTATATAGATAATAGAATATTTAATTTATATATAAAATATTCTATATTGTATATATTTATTACAATATTTTACATTATTTATAGAAAAAATATAATTTTATATAGATAATAGAATATTTAATTTATATATAAAATATTCTATATTGTATATATTTATTACAATATTTTACATTATTTATAGAAAAAATATAATTTTATATAGATAATATAATATTCTATTTATATATAGAATATTATATATATACATATATATGTATATACATATACATATACATATATATATATATATATATATATATATATATATATATATATATATATATATATATATAATGCAATTTCATTAAAATTTACTATAACAACCAAAAATATTTTTATCAACTTGTAAAAAATGTCAAAAAATCTGAAGGTAAAAAATATGACCCTTTTTTTCATTTCATTAGAAATTACTATAATAAATTATATGTAAATAAAATTCTAATTTCATTAGAAAATACTATAATAAATCAACTAAGAAAAAAGTTTCATGTATAACTACCTGTGGATTTTTCAAAAAAAAATATAAATAAAAAATATTATAATAAAAATAACAACCAAAAATATTTTTATCAACTTGTAAAAAATGTCAAAAAATCTGAAGGTAAAAAATATGACCCGTTTTTCATTTCATTAGAAATTACTATAATAAATTATATGTAAATAAAATTCTAATTTCATTAGAAAATACTATAATAAATCAACTAAGAAAAAAGTTTCATGTATAACTACCTGTGGATTTTTCAAAAAAAAATATAAATAAAAAATATTATAATAAAAATAACAACCAAAAATATTTTTATCGACTTGTAAAAAATGTCAAAAAATCTGAAGGTAAAAAATATGACCCGTTTTTTCATTTCATTAGAAATTACTATAATAAATTATATGTAAATAAAATTCTAATTTCATTAGAAAATACTATAATAAATCAACTAAGAAAAAAGTTTCATGTATAACTACCTGTGGATTTTTCAAAAAAAAATATAAATAAAAAATATTATAATAAAAATAACAACCAAAAATATTTTTATCGACTTGTAAAAAATGTCAAAAAATCTGAAGGTAAAAAATATGACCCGTTTTTCATTTCATTAGAAATTACTATAATAAATTATATGTAAATAAAATTCTAATTTCATTAGAAAATACTATAATAAATCAACTAAGAAAAAAGTTTCATGTATAACTACCTGTGGATTTTTCAAAAATTAAGATTAAACCTTTTAATTAACAGTTAAAAATTCTATTTAAAATAAATCTTAAATATGATCATCAATAAACAAATACAAATAAAAAAAGTCAAACCACATCAACAAAATGCCAATAAATAATAGCAAATTCTAAACCTAAATGATGGTTATAATTAAAATGAGATATTCATAAACGTAGTATATTAAAAAATAAAAATAAACCACCAAATAACACATGTAAACCATGAAAACCAGTAGCCAAATAAAAACAACTACCAAAAATTCCATCAGATATTGAAAAACTAGCCTCTTTATACTCTATACCTTGAATCCCAGTAAATAAAATAGCTAAAAAAAACAGTTAATAATATTCTTATAGTACAAGACTTATTACTTAATAAACTATAGTGTGCCCAAGTAACAGTCACACCTCTACTTAACAAGATAATAGTATTTAATAAAGGGACACCAAAAGGATTAACTAACTCTAAACCAATAGGGGACCACATTTCACCCAAATCATGAGCCGGAACTAAAGCAGAATCAAAAAAAGTTCAAAAAATACTAAAAAAAAATATAAACTCTCTAAAAATAAATAAAACTACACCAAATTTGAAACCATCCATTACAAAAAAGTTATGATAACCACTTAAACCTTCTATCACAATATCTTTTGACCAACAAAAAGAGATATAAAATAAAATTAATAAACTTAAAATTAAAAAATAATAATTACCAAATTTAAAAAATATTACAATTGAAGTAGTTAAAGAAAAAGAAGTTATAAAAACTAAATAAGGAAAAGTAGATAAACTTAAAATGTGAAAATTATGAAATATAGTGCAAAAAATCTTTAGAACCTAAATCTAATATATCTTATTTATACTAAATGCACATTTAAATAAAACATTTTTAAATCAATAAACACCTAAAATCAAATAAACTAAAAAAAAATATAAAATTGAAAATACAGCTCTCAATATAACAAAGGGGTCTTCTACTAAACATTGACCTAATCAACTCAAAATAATAGAAATAAAAATAAAAAAGAACACCAAAAATTTATTTAAAGTTTTTAAAATAGAATGATAGCTCTCAATCAAGATGAAAAAATAAAATCTTACAATACTTATTAAAAGAGCAATTACACCAAGAATTTTATTAGGAATAGCACGTAAAATTGCATACGCAAATAAAAAATATCATTCAGGAACAATATGAACTGGACTTATTATAGGATCAGCCTCAATAAATATCTCTGGATCCCCCAAGTTAAAAGGATAAATTAAAGAAAAAGTTAAAAATAAAAACCAAAATAACAAATTATAAGAATCCTTAATTCAATAATAAGGAAAAAAACTAATTTTATCATAATCACCATGACAAAATAATTTTGAAGTACTCCCGGTTGAATGTAAATAAATTAAATGAACCAAAACAACTACTAAAACCAAATAAGGAACCAAAAAATGCAAAACAAAAAAAAATTTTAAAGTAGCCCCAGAAACAGTAAAACCACTTCAAATTCAAACAACTAAAATAGGGCCTCAAACAGGAATTACACTTAATAAACTAGTAATAACAACAGAAGCTCAAAAACTTATTTGAGCTCAAACCAATACATATCCTATAAAAGCTTCTATTATAACAAATAAAAAAATAGTTAAACCAGTTGCTCAAACAAATTTTAAACGATAACTTGAAAAAAAAAGAGCTTTAAAGAAATGAAGATACAAAAAAATAAAAAATAGACTGGCTCCATTAAAATGAAAAACACGAAAAATTCAACCAAAATTAACCTCATACATAATATATTGAACACTATTAAAAGCCAATAATCTATCAGCAGAATAATAAATAGCTAATAAAGTACCAGTAATAATTTGAAATACTAAAATTATACCCAATATACTACCATAATTTCAATTTAAACTCAAAGTTTTACTTCTTGGTAAAGAAATTAATAAAGAATTTATAAAATATAACAATTGTTTTAATACTTCTAATTTCTTAACTGCTTCAAAGTTATATTTTTAATAAACTAAAAAAGTTTGTAATAATTCCCTTTTACACCAAAAATAAATATTCTTTCTAAAATAAATTACAAAAACAATTAATCATTTTGAACCGTAATCAAATATAGAAATCTATTTATCGTTTTAATTAAATAAAATTCATTTCATAAATTTTATTAATAAAAAAAAATACAAAAGTATAAACTTTTTAAATCTTTCGCTTTTAACTTTATCCTATCAAGATAATATAATAACTTTTACTAAAACGAAAAAAGAAAACCAAAATAAAAAGAAAATAAATAAACATTATATAATAATTTAGATAATCACGATATTTTAACCTATTTAATATTCTAAAACTCACAAATCAATTTATAAAACCTAAAGAAGAAAGAAATATTATTAAAACAATTAAAATTATGAAGATCCCAAAAACAGATACAACTAAATTTAATATAAAAATTTTTAAAAAAAATGTAAAAGAAAGAGGAATATTTAAAAAAATTAAAAAAAACTCCAAGCTAAAATTTATATAATACACAATCAATTGATAATTTATAATAAAAATTATATTAATTATATAATAAAAAACTATTAAAGATAAACCTCAAATACCCATAAAAACACCCAAGATTAATCAGTTAAAAGATTCAGTAGAAGAAAGTGTCAAAAGAACTTTATAGTTTTTTATATTTATTAATTGAAAATAACATAATAAGATACCAATTAATACTAAAAATAAAAAAATAAATTTTAGTAATAATAAAATTACTGGAACAAAAGGCAACTTTTGAAACGTTAAAAATCATAACAATATATAATTATCCAAATTTAAAAAAACAGAAGTAATTCAAAAATGAAAAGGACTTATACCAACTTTAACCATTAAAAATAAAAACTGCAATAAACTAAAAAAAAACACTAAAAATAAAAAACCCATAAATTCTTGCAACAAAAAGTAATTAAGACTATTACTAAAATCCCCTTGTAATTTATTTAATAAAACAAAGGTTAAGGTCATTAAAATAAAAATACTTCATCATAAAACAACATTTATAGTAAATATATTAAAAATAGTAAAAAAAATAAATAGAATAAAAAAGAAATAAAAAAACAAATGAAATTAATTCTTGATAAGTTTAGAAGACCTATACTAATTTGTTAATTGAACTATATCTTTTGCGCTTAAAACAAATGCACTTCTTATGCTATATCAATTAAGTTGTGATTATCTTTAGATTAAAAGTCTAACACTTAAATTTAGCTATCAACTTATTCACTTAAATATAAAAAAATTAAACGAGAAAAAATATAACTTTGGATAAAAAATACAAAACACTCTATTAAAATAGCAAAAATAATAATTCACAAATAAAAGTTTCCTAAACTTAATTCTAATAACTGATACAATATTATACTAATTAAATGACCAACTATAATATTTACAGTTAGACGAACAGTTAAAGCAATTGGACGAGAAAACTCTCTAACTAACTCAACTGCCAATATTCTAAGAGTTTTTAAAAATTTATCTCCTGATTTACTCATATAAATAGAAAACTTTTCTGATGAAATAAAAGTCAAAAAAACACTTAATCAAGCTAAAAGAGCAAAAACAAAAGTAAATTCTGGTATACCACAAGGACAAAAAGAATAACAAAAGTAACCACCAAAACAACAAGTTAATAGAACTAAAAAAGAAAAAATAGAAATAAAAGACCTTAAAGGCAAACTATTACTATAACTAAAAACAACAATTAAAGAATTTAAAAACTTTTTATTTAAAGTATTTAAAAGACCTTCTTTTATATAAAAAATAAACTGCAAGACAAAAATAAATATAAAAATATCTAAAAAATATACATTATTTATATAATAAAATAAAATAATAATAAAATAAAAAAAGAATTGACACAGGTAATAACTTAAATCAAAAAAAATTTATTAATATATCATAACGATAACGAGGGTATGAACTACGAATAAAAATTAAGACACTAAATATAAAAAAATAACCTGCAAAACTAAAATTTAAAAATAAAACCGAAAATAGTACACTAAAAAGAATTAATATACCATATTCACTTAAAAATAAAAAAACAAAACCTACACTTGAATATTCAACATTGAAGCCTCTTACCAACTCTCTTTCTCCTTCAGAAAAATCAAAAGGAGCACGGTTTAACTCTGCTAATATTATTATTATAAAAGGTAAAATAAGGAAAATTAAATTTAGATTTATTATAGACTCAAATGAAAAATGATTATAAT
This sequence comes from Panagrolaimus sp. LJ2414, assembly GCA_024447195.1. NCBI lineage: Eukaryota > Metazoa > Nematoda > Chromadorea > Rhabditida > Panagrolaimidae > Panagrolaimus > Panagrolaimus sp. LJ2414. The sequence continues at coordinate 7,165 of JAMRXY010000255.1, read as the reverse complement.
TAAAAATTATACAAAATAAATAAATAGAAAAAGCAATCTCAAAAGATACTCTTTGACTTCTAGAACGCACAGAACCCAATATTGGATATTTTGATTTACTAACAACCCCTCTAATTATAGTAGTATATACACTAAACCCGACTAAACACAAAAAAAATATTAAAGAATAATTAAAAGTAATAAAATTAAAAGTATAAGGCAAAATTATTCAATCTACTAATATTATTACAAAGGCCATTCCAGGAACAAAAAGAAAGAGAACTATTGAAGAATTTAAAGGTAAAATTTGTTCTTTTTTAATTAATTTTAAACCATCTATAAAAGCTTGTAAAACACCCTTAAATCTAACAACTGTAGGACCTATACGGTTTTGTGAAAGACCCAATAAATGACGCTCATATAAAGTAATAAAAGCAATAGCTTGAAGAACACATACAATTAATAAAACTAATATTAAATAATTTAATAAAACTAAAAGTAAATTCTTTAGTTTTACAAACTAAAATTTTTCATAAACTAAACTTTTAAAACTATGGTAAAACCTAATTATGTTTTCAAAACATAAAAATATAGTTTAACTACTAGATACAGGTTCCCCTAAATCTACTTTACTACAACTTACTCCCCTTTAGGCAATTGATGGATGATTTGTACCATTTTTTGATAATCTTCAAAAAAACATTAAAATTCTTTTACTGTTTTTTACATTTTCACTTAAATTTTAATAAAAGATCCACATTATTAAATATTGTAGGTCAATAAAAACATTTTTATACACTAGGTATTTATCTATTTTTTTATCTAAAAAATTTTTAATAATCTCTTAAAAATTATTTAAACGATCATACATAAATCTAAAAAAAAAGCTAAAAATGAGGGCTCTCAAATATTAATCAACCTCCAAAAATAATTAAAAAATCTGCCAATATTTTTTCAGTTTAAATTCTAATTTAATCCTGCACTTTTAAATTTCAAATAATTAGGTACTAATCTAATTCTATTATTGAAATTTATATTTTAACTTATTAAAAACAAAAAAAATTATTTTACCAAATTTCTAAAAAAATATATAATAAAAGTTAAAATAAAAACATTTAAAGTACAATTTTTATAAGTGTAGCCGATTATTCTGGAACAAATATTATACAAAAGATTAATTGCCAAGATAAAATTTTATTGTCTATAAAGTGAATTAATATTAAATAACACCATTTTAAATATTCTTTATCCAAAATTAAAACTTTAAGATTTTTACCTTTTCCTCGAAAAAGAAAAATACTAATTATAATAAAACCTCTAAGGAAAAATTTTTGGTTTTGAAAACCAATAGTTTAACTTAACTTAAATCCTTAAAAGACTCTTTTATCTTGACCATAATATTTTAAAGATCCTACCATTATAACCATACCAGTAACCCTTGAAATTACAGTAAAAGAAATAAAATATAAAAAATATAAAGACCTTAAAAAAGAAGAATATTGTAAAAATAAACCCATCACCAAATACTCCAAAGAAATTAATAAGAAAATCAAACGATGTCACTTAAAAAAAATTGACAATAAACTAAAAAAAATATAAAATATTAAGCTTTTCGTAAAGCACCTCTATAATTTAAAAAATATCTAGAAAAATTTATAAAATAAATCAACCTTAAAAGCATAAAAATAAATATTAAAATTTGATTTCTGTAATAAATAAATTGTAAAGACAAAGAATAATTTAAATAAACAAAAGGAACGAAAAATAAACCAATAAGAACTAGAAAAGATAAATTTAAATTATGAAAAATATATTTCGATATTCTAGTAAAATAAACCAAAATTACAAAAATTCCACTTAAAAAAATTATACAAACAAAATAACTAAATCAAACCTCATTTATAAAAGACAAATAAGGAGTTAGAAAAATTAATCTTAAAACTAAATATAAACAACTTTTTATTGGATCAATAGATATATAACAAAAAACAGACATTAACAATGATATAAATAAAAGAACTAAAAAAAAGTTTATCTCCTTTTCATTGTAAATGAAATATTCTTTATAAAATATAAACTTTCAATTTCTAAATCTTAATGACCCAAACATTATATTTTTATTAAAATAAAAATTGTAGAATTTTATTCTTTTGAATGCAAATCAAATATTTTAAACAAAATCTAATCCCAAAATATAATAAAAAAAAGCAAAGATACAAATAATAAAGAATTAAAATAATTTGAGACCAAAAAATTAGAAAAAAACCCACTTTTTAAAATAAATATTCTAATAAAATTATAACTTAGTTTATACAAAAACATCTCTCTATATTTTACATTAAAAAAAAGTTTCTGAGATAACTTAGGAAAATAATCAGCCAAAAATTTAGTTTTCAATTCAGAAAAAAAAAATTTTTTTACAAAAATTATAATAAAAATAAATAATGATAAATAAATTAATGGCACATAAAAATCCAAATAAACAAAAAGAGAGGGCAACAAAAACAAATTTATATTTATTCATCAAACAAAAAAAATTGACCCCAGGGAAACAACAAGACTTAAAAAATTTATTAAAAAACTACTCCTAAAATGAAAAAAAGAAGAAGAAAAATTTAAAAAAAACACCTTTCACAAACGATATCTATAAAAAAAAGTTAAATAAATAGTAAAAAAAAATAATAAAAAAACAAAAAAATATCAATTATTAGAATAAAAATATTCTAAAATTATATCCTTACTTACTAAACCCCTATAAAAAAATAAACCACACAAACAAAATAAAGTCAAAAGTAATTGAATTTGAATAAAGAAAGGAACAAATTTTAAATTACCATAAAAACGTCCATCTTGCTGACCAAAAGAACAGTGAATTAAATATCCAACCTGTATAAATAGACATCTTTTAAATAAAGCATGCCTTAGTAAATGAATAAATGCAAAAAGTTGATAACCTAAACCAAGAGTTAAAACAGAAAACCCTATTTGAGATAAAGTACTAAGGGCAACAACTTTTTTTATATCTTCTTCCACTACAGCTCTTAAACTAGAAAACAAGGTAGTTAAAAGACCAATAAAAAATAACAAAGACATTACTAAGCTATTTATTAACATAAAAGTAAAATTAAATAAAAGTAATAAACCAGCTGTAACCAAAGTCCTTCTATGAACTAATGAACTCACAGGAGTAGGAGCACTTATAGCTTTCGGTAATCAACCACTAAAAGGAAACTGAGCACTTTTAGTAAAAGCAGTTAATAACAAAAACAACAAAGGACCTCAAAGAACAAATATATAATAAAAAAAATTAAAATTTAAAAAAACAGAAAAAGAAAAGAAAATAAATAAGAAATAATCCCCCAGACGATTTGTTAAAACCGTATTTATTGAACCACTATTACTATCCCAATTATTATAAAATAAAACCAAAAAAAAACTTGTAATACCTAATAAATCCCAGCTCATTAATATTCTAAAAGAGTTTAAACTAAAATTTAAACTAAATATACTCAATACAAATAATAACAAAACAAAATAATAATAAAAAAAATTGAGTTCACCCGATAAATAATAGGATCTAAATAATAAAACTCTTAAAGTAACAAAGAGTAAAATTATAGAAAAAAGAATAGAATTATAATAGAAATTATATTTTAAAACCAAAAAAAATCACTCTAAAAAGAAAAAATGAAAATAAAAAGAAAAAAAAGCTAAAAATATCAATAAAACCAAAAAGATAAATATCAAAAAAATAGAAATATTTATTTAAGTCATTCATAATAGTTTCCCAAAATATCACTCTATATAAAAACCTCCGAAAACAAAAAAAAATACCAAGAAAAAAATATGAAAAGAATAGTAAGAACAAAGTAAGAAACCCATTAATATAACAACTTCTAAATCAAATACTACAAATATTAGTATAATAATAAAAAAATGAATACTAAAGGAATTATGAACTTTTCCAATACTTTCAAAACCTCTTTCAAAAGAAGAATTCTTAATTAAATAAAAAGACTTCAAACTTAAGAAAAAGTTTAATAAATAAAAAACAAAAACTAAAACAAAGGAAAATAATAAAACAAAAAATAATACTATAAAATTTTTATTAGTTTTTAACCTGTTTAAAATTCCTTTCGTACTATTTAAAAATTAAATAAGTTAATTTCTAGATAAACAACTCTATCTTACGATGAGTTAAACTAATATCACGTTTTTTTATTTAAAAGAAGAACAGTCTCAATATATTAACCTTCTACCTTTAATAATAAAAAAATACAACATCGATGTAAAACTTAATATATTATAAGAACTAAATATATTATGATTTTCTGTTAACTCTGGAGTAATTTTATTTTATAAAATTAGTAAAACTAAATATTAATATTTCTACCCTAGAAAAATAAGAAAAAAATTTCCAAAGACTTATCTTAGTAAATTAACAAAGATTTATTTTTAAATCTTAAATAAATTCAAAACAAAAAAATAAAATAAAAACCCAATAAACCCATTCATACTCGAACTCAATAAAAGCACTAATTATTTTGCTACCTTAATGTCCTCACGCTAAGACTGCCATTTATTTATACATAGAGCAGGGTAAAGCTTTATAAAAAAACCTAAGTCTTTAAAAAACATTTGAGCTTTATTCAATTTCTAAAATTAAATTTATAATAAATATAATATTTAAAAGTTTTAATTATTACTAAATTTTTTAAAAAGAAAAACCTTTCTTTTTAAAAATAAAAAAAAATACAAAAAGTTATAAAACTTTTTTAACACTTTAAATTTTATATAAAATAATAATAAATAATTAATATATAATTTTCTAATAATTAAGTTAATACTGTTATCTTAAAATTCGATGTTTCAGCACTCTTAAATCTTTTTATAAAGTTGTAACCTTTATACAAATATTTAAACACCATTTTAATTCAATTATAAACTAAAGTTTAAATTTATTAGCATTATATGCAATACAAATATAAAATAAATAAAATATTATAGCTAAAAATCTTTTATACCACAAATAAATATTTTTATTAAACTAAAAAGCTAATCTAGCATCATTAAACATCAACTTTTAAAAGAATCAAATAAAGTAACCTCTAAAGCAATTGGTATAAATCTATGATTGGCACCACAAATTTCGGAACACTGTCCATAAAATACACCAACTACAGGAAAATTATAACTTAAAATACTTAAAATTCCTCTTATAGCATCTAACTTAATAGATAAATTAGAAAGTGCCCATGCATGAATAACATCAGCAGAAGAAATACAAAAACGAATATTTGTATCTATAGGAATTACACAACGATTATCAACTTCTAATAAACGAGGTTCACCATAATTAAGCTGGTCTAGAGATTTTATATATGAATCAAATTCTAACCCAGGAATATCACCAACCTCATAACTTCAATATCATTGATGACCAGTAACTTTTACAGATACCTGTCTGTCAATATTTATTAAACCATAATAATATAATAAACTTAAAGAAGGAATTATTTGAACCAATAAAATCACAGTAGGAAAAATACTACACAATAATTCACCAAACTGATATTCAATTTTTTTACTTTTAAAATAATAAGAAGAAATAATTAAATATAAAAATATTAAACTAACAAATAATAAAACCCCAATTATTAAACTTGAATTAAATCTATGAAATCAATCCATATAACTAGAAAATAAACTATTAGAAAAATTTAAATTATAACCTTGAAAATAATTATTAATTAGTTTTTAAACCAATTGATTGGAAGTCAATTATACTAATTATACTAAAAAACCTAAAATTTTTACTTTTTCAACGACAATGAAATATACTAATTATAATAAAATTTTTTATAAAGATAACCTTTAGAGTATGAATCCAATAGACTTTTTATCCTACTTTATAAAGAAACCGTAACCTTTTAATTTGCAATTAAATATACACTTATAATAAATTTCTATAAAGATTTATGACTAACACTAAAATAAATTTCACTTTGATAACTATGACCAAATACATAACTACTTAAACTACCCTCTGGTCCGTTATTAATACTATAATCAAATAATAATACACGAAAAGATATAAAAGATTCTAATAAAGTATATAAAAAAACAAATAAAGCAAAAACCCTAATTATTGAACCATAAGAAGATAAAACATTTCAAACAGTATAAGCATCTGGATAATCTATATATTTACGAGGAAAACCATGTAAACCTGCAAAATGTAAAGGAAAAAAAGTTAAATTTACACCAATAAATATTAAAATAAAAACAGCGGACATTAAAGTTTTGTCATATATTAGACCAGTAACATAATTTCATCACAAAGAAACCCCTGTAAAAATACCAAATACAGCACCTAAACTTAAAACATAATGAAAATGACTAACTACATAATAAGTATCATGAAGAATAATATCCAATCTAGAATTTGAAAGAATTACCCCTGTTAAACCACCAATAGTAAACAAAAAAATAAAACCTAAAACCCACAATAATAAAGGTTGAAATTTTATCTTTATACCAAACAAAGTAGCCAACCACCTAAAAACTTTTACACCAGTAGGAACTGCAATTACCATTGTAGCTGCAGTAAAATATGCACGAGAATCTAAATCTATACCTACAGTGTATATATGATGAGCTCAGACTACACAACCAATTAAACCAATACTTAAAATAGCATAAATTATACCAAGTGTACCAAAAACCTCTTTTTTACCAGTCAAATATATTGTACTTTGTCTGACAATACCAAAAGCAGGCAAAATTAAAATATAAACCTCAGGATGACCAAAAAATCAAAATAAATGCTGGTAGATCAAAGGATTTCCTCCAGCACTAGGATCAAAAAAAGAAGTATTAATATTACGATCTGTCAATAATATAGTAATTGCACCAGCTAAGACGGGTAAAGATAAGACTAAAAGAAAAACAGTTACAAAAACAGTTCAAACAAATAAACTTATATGCTCTAAAGAAATAGAACTACTTCGAAGATTCTTAGTAGTACACATAAAGTTAATACCCCCTAAAATAGATCTAACACCAGCACAATGAAGACTAAAAATAGCTAAATCTACCCTTCTACCCGGATGACCAAGAGTACTTAAAGGAGGATAAACAGTTCAACTAGTACCTGCACCTATATCAACAAAACAAGCATCAAGAA
>JAMRXY010000254.1:0-20081 GCA_024447195.1 Panagrolaimus sp. LJ2414 | reverse complement strand
CAGTATTATTATCAGCAGCGTATTCACCCCAATTAGTCAAGTTAGGTTCTTTTTCGTTGGCATTTTATAGATACTGTAGGAGCAGCACATGTTAAGAATTGTGTTATCGAATTTTTATACCATATTTGTTAACTGCTTTAAACATATTTTTGCAATTTTTTTAAACATAAAATTTAATCAACACAAATTATCAAATAAAATTTATTGCAAATTTCAAGAAATTTCAATACTTACAAATAATATTTGATAATTGCTTTTCTTCTTCCCATGCCTTTGCTAATATTTTTTGCTTCAAACTTCCATATTTTTCAACGATTTCTGTTCCAATTTCATTTCGAATTTTCTAAAATAAATTAAGTAAATGTCGAAAGTGATTTCAAAAAAACACTAACCTTTACCAATAAAACATGATCAATAAGTACCAAGAAAATAAATTTGTACTGATGAATTGTTTGTACAGAATGAAGTCTTGAATCACGAATTTTTTGCACACAATCAAAAATTGAAATCTTTTTGGGTTTGAGAGAATGAAGAAGGGTGTGAATGTACTGTAACGAGAGAAGCATTAATAGTGATAAAAAGATGCGATAAACAAACTTCAAGAGAAACATAAGTTCCCGCACGCCCCGCACCTGCCAAAGAAATAACAAGAAGTGGTCTTCGTCGAGTTCTAAATGTAATTATATCACGTAAAGCAAATAAATTCCAAAACATACTTTGTTAAAGACAAAATTTGTAATATTGCTTCTGTATCTTTTGGGCATTTTCCTTCAGGCCATCCAAGATATGTAATCCATAAAACTTGACGATATTCATTTTCATGAGTTATTCCATATACGGCAGCTTTGTATTCACGATTGAATTTTACTTCTTTTTGAAATGTTACAGTATAACCAGCAGTAACATACCGACATTTTCCAATTTCTGGTAATATCCCAAGTGGTGCACCGTACTCTTTCCATTCTTCTGTTGTCATAATATTAATAATTGTTGAAACATTTTCTTGCCATAACATATGCCAGAAATCAAATAATGATTCTTCATTTGGGAATTGAGAAACAATAAACTGTAAAAACGAAATTATAATAACTTAAAATAATTAATCTATCACTTGCTCTATCATTAAAATTATCTTTACTCATTGGAACCCAACTTGCATGAATAAATCCACCTTCAGCACAATCTTCAAGAACTATTCTTGTTTGATCCATACAAATAATATCTAAAATAAGTTTCAGAAAAATAAAATAAATCGAAATGGAATAAATGATTAAGAAAAGATAACAAACCTGCAAATCTGCATTTATCAGAATTATCATTAAATAAATATCTTGTAAAGCTTTTTGGTATATAAAACTTAAGTTTATCAAATTGTGAATCCAATTCTGATGCTTCTCGCTTCATAAAATACTGAATAAATGTTTTCATTCTTTCTACTTCATGTTCTTTATTTGATTTTGCAGTATTTGCTCGTTGGACCTGCTCTTTACCCTTTTCTTTTGGAGCCACAGAAGCTGAAAATTAAGATTCAAAAAGGGCTGTTTAAATCTTCCATCTTTTTATAAGATCTTTTAATGATTATAACATGCAAACTTACATTCAGCAAGTTTTTCGGTTGATTTTCCATTATTATTACTGTTGGGTTTGAATGCAACAGTTTCAGCGGATTTTTGTTTGAATGCAACGGTTTCAGCAGCAGATTTTTGCTTCTTTTCTGATTGTGAGAGTTTCGACTTTGATTGAACTTCCTTTTTTGATTCTGAATTCTGTGGAGCAGGTGGGGGTTGTTTTAATGGAGGTGGTCGTGTAGCTTGTAGTCGTTGTCGATATGTTGGTTTTGCAGGCAATTGTTGTCCAAGATTAGGCGGTGGAGGTCGATAAGGTGAAGGAATGCCAGCAAGATATTCACGATATGTGTAACGATTAGGTTGATTATCTGGGGCTTTGATACTTGCTACAGTTGTTTGAGATGGCATTATTGATTGCTGACGTTGTTCAAATTGCTGCTCTTGTGTTGGTGCTTGCCCTTTTGTCGAAGATGAAAGTCGTTGATTCTTTTTTGGAGCAGACGTATCACTTTTTTGAGCTTCAATATAAATTCTTTGTGGTGGCGGACGTCGTTGTTCTCCAAGTTTCGGATTTTTATCAGGTGTTGAACCTCGAGAACGAACTCTTTTCTTTAAATCACTTCTATGCTGAAAATGCGAATAATACAATCGTACATAACATCTGCGCAAAAAATCATACCTTTTTCTTTCTATTTTTCTTTCGATCTCCTCCACCACCTTTGGAAGATTTTAAGAAGTTAAACATAATAAATTACAGCAACCACAGATAAATGAGGGAAATGTTAGAATGATTCGCTCTCTAACGATTCGTGTACGTATTTTCTTAAATTTGCATAACACAGTTTTACCACAGATGCAACATTTTATTTAAAAAACTCAACTACATTCAAATATAAAAAAAGAACCAACAACAATTAGAGATCTGAAGATATTGAAAAAATCAATCGTTAAACAATAATAAAAAAAGAAATATTAAGATTCAACTTCATCTTCATTTGCGAGCATATTTGGAATTGAATCACGAATGATGAATTTTCGGCCACTTTCAGGGCATTCAAGTTCACCTTCAACAACATTGATACAATTGAGAAGTTTATAAGCCTAAAAATGAGCAAAAGAGTTATCAAAGGCTCTTACAGAACTAAAACTTTGCAAAACAAACTTACAACATTCAAGAATGATTCATTGTTTTCCCAATCAGAAGGTAATTCACCAGGAACTTCAAGATTCTCAATATTTGTAACTTTGGCAGCTTCAGCTAATACAGGATATTCAACTTTTTGAAGCATTCTCTTGGTAAAATCTGGATTAAATTCGGATTCGATTAACTAAAAAAAGATAAACAGTGATAATCATTTACAAGTATATAAAAGAAACACAAACCTCAACTTGAGATACTCGAAGAATCAATGGATACCCAACTTTGACATTCTTTAAGAATGATGATGATAAAAAATTGTGTGTAAGAAGTTTCATTTTGATATAAATTAAGGATCAAAGATAAAGAATTTGTTGAAACTTGAAAAAAACTTCCAAAAAAGGTGTATCAAAAATTGTATAGTTGTGTAATCTGCACGTTGCCAGCAACATTGGCGCAAGTCACAAATATTTTTTTTGCAAATACGCAAGTTTAAATTGATTCAATTCAAATATTTTTATTTATTACCGTAGTTACAACACAAACATGCTTACAATATAAATACAAAACTAAAACAACTACCATGAATTTTTAGCACATTTAGTTACTTGTTTAACATAGCGTCGACAAACGAGATAATGACCAATTGGCTGAGAAAAAGTTGACAGAGTTCCATTACAAATTTCAAGACAATGTGGATTTTCATCAACTTTTAAATGGCTGCAGCAATTTGTTTGATCTTTATGATTCATGAAGCAATAACGAAGTGAATCACGTTCTTTTTCCCAATTGCAATCACCTTTGAGGAATGGCCAGGAATACTAAAAATAAATATTAATAAGGATTAAAGCAATAATATACTGACATACCCATAAAACAGAATTATAATATTTGCAATGTTTCGAGCATGAATGTGAAACAGTTATTTTACAACATTCAGCAAAGTTGTGATCGACATTCGATTCAACAGTATAATTGAAAATTAAAAAGATGAAGATGATGACATACCACTTAATCATGATGATGAAAAATGAATAAATTACAGAACTTCTGACACAAATTATGACAAATTTTTTAAAAAATATTTTAAAGATTATGCAAATTTGATTCTTTTTATTTCTCAAACTCTCATAATTTTAAGAACACAGAAATGCGCTGTGTGTTTTGGGTATCTTTGCAAATAAAATAACTGAAAGTCAAAGAAAACTGGCAATATTCTTGGGACAAGTTATGTATGTTCCGTGGGCACACTTTTTGAAATATTTAATTAACTGGATTCAAGAAGTTGTCAAATTTGATGGCATTCGTAAAGAAGTTGCTCACATTTTTCAAAAACTTGGTAAGAAGCTACTTTTAATGACAGAAAAGTAAATCGAAAATAAATATAAAAAACCGATTTATTACACGTTTTATTCACGTCATTTTATTTCCGTCCAAACAATAACTGAAAGAGTGGTGATTGATGAACTTAATTTATATAGTTTTTTGTGTCACCCTTTTTCAGGTTCAGTTTAAGATAAATTTATTGATGATAAACTAAACCTTAGTTTATTAACAATTTAAGAAAAATTTCTGTGATTTTTTCTCGAAAAAGGAACTATAAAAAGTCAAAGTTTATTTTAAAATTATATAACTCTTGGAAAATGAAGAATTGGATTATAATTGTTTTAATTTTAACATTTTTTAATTATGCAAAATCGGAATGTGATGAATCAAGTCAAGAGGTATGTTTACAAATGCTTTTTTAATTCACTTAATTTTATCCTTTTCTCCAGGGTTTAAAACATTGTATCACAGATATTTTTACTGCACTAAATAAAACCCTTGCACATGTTGCAAAACATAAAGGCCCGAAATTTGAAGCCATTGATGAAAGGGCATGCAAGTAAGTTTTAAAAAAAGCTGCTCAAATTAATGTTATATTTTTAACAGAATTCACAGTGAAGAGGCAAAATGCTTAAAAGAATATGAAGAAAATTGTTTAAATATTGAAACATTTGCAAAAGTTTATGGCAAGCAAAATGGTTACAATTTTTTGATGTTTTATTATCTTTATGAAAGTGCATGTCAACATAATATTGAAAGTTTGTTTTACTTTTGCTTTTTTACGAAATTTGCATGTCAATGTAAGAGTTTTAGTAACAGAAGAAGATAAAAAATGTGACAAAGAAGTATTTCATAAAAATTTATGTCCACGTGAAGGTGATAAATGCGAGTAAGAGATTTTCGTAAAATTCGTAAACTATGAAAAAAATTTCAAATTTAGACTTCTGAAAAATTATATTGAATGCCTCAATGATGAACTGCTTGAAAAATGCAAAAACAAAGAATTTGCAGAATTTCGACACAATTCTGAAATTTATGCATTACAAAAAGTTTTTCCTGATTGTGACGTTTAAGATGCTTTTTTGTTTTCACTGTTTTTACACATAAAAATTCGAACATTAATTAATCTGTGTTTTCCTCGAATCATTAACGGAAGCGTATAAACAATGTTAAATGAAGCAACTTAAAAAATACATAAATTTGTGTTTGTCAGAAAGAAATATACAATCATGACTACCCAGAACTTTATTGTTTTTTGGCTATGATTTTAATTTGATTATTAATTTCAAAATTTTAATGGCGCATTGTTTGTTTTGTAAGACTTAAAACAATGATTTATATTAAATACCGTAATCTTACAGCTTTATATTCTAGTTTAAAAAAGCCTTTTTTTATAATAACATTATGCAAAATATATTGGTGTTAAAAACACCAGATGTTATATTCTTATTTTTTGTTAAATTTTAATTTTATTTGATTTTTAAAATTTTTATCGTTTTTTAATTTTTCAATTTTTTACAAATTCTTACTAAGAAAAAGATTCAGTCGCAAGAAAAATAAAGTTCAGTTTCGCAAAAAAAGTTCGACTTGAACTTAAATTATTGAAAACAAAGAATGAATAATTTGTTCAGAGATCAATCTATTCACATACGTAATCTCTAATACTTGTTATTAAGCTATTATGTACAATAATTTAAGCTTGAGATATTAGATCTGAAAAACAAAGTAAGCAATTTCAAATTATCTTTAAAGAATTTTTTTTAAATTTTAACCCTTGTTCATCTTCAATTTGAACCAAATGTTAAAAAATAAAAGACACAAATAAAATTAACAGTTTTAATTTGCGCTTATAGCAAATAATTAATTGTTTGCTAAAAATATGACATTTGATCCAGGTTGAATTTTAATAGGTGACATAATAATGTTTAGATGATAAAACTTAAGTAGTTGTAATCTAAATGTTGATCTGACAAAAAAATAGTAGAAAAAAATTAAAAGAGTTTACTTTAAAAAAGAACAAAAAAAAATGCATTCTTTTTTGCACGCAAAAAGCACGTTTCTTTGTTTCTCTGTCGCAACAAAAAGCAAAAGGCGACCTCTTCTTTGAACGTTCTGCCAAAAAGCATAAAAAGGAAAACGGTTTCGTTCGTTCAAAGTTTTTTTTGCGACTGTCTTTTTTTGGGCAGAGAAAAAAAGGAAAAAAAACCTTTTTTTTAAATTTTGGAAGATTTCAGAATCTGAAGAGATTCTGAAGTCGAGGATTCTGAATCCGGAAAATTCTGAAAAATGAAATCTGTTTCTTTTATAGTTGGGAACAATTCTGATAACTCAGAAATCGTTTATCTTTATTTTTGACCCCCGGTCCAGGGTTTAGTAGCCGGTCCAGCGTTTAGGAGTCCAGTCCAACGACCGGTCCAGTCCAGCGTTTAGTGGGTCCCTTTAAAAATAGTTTTTCGCTTAGCAATTAACAATATTAAAACTGATGTATGAAACGTATAGAATAAAAATTGCAGAATCAATGAAAGGATAATCAATGTATTAACTGCCATATTTCCAATAAAATAAAAAAAAATGTTAAAGATAACAAACTCTAACTTTTCAATTTACTCCTCCAACAACAAAACTTTTACTTATAAAAGTTTTCTTTAAATTTTATTAAATATTTTTATACTTTTTATATTTAATACTTTTTGAGATCAGGGGTAATATTTTCCTTTGGTTTTAATTAAGTCAGCTTTACTTTTTAAATAGTTATAATTTTATTTGATAAAGTTAAATTTTACAAGGTGAAACTGAATTACACATGTCTAAGAATTATCATACTTTTTCGCACGTTTTTTAATCAAATTTAAATTGATATTTGAAGCATGAAATTAATACTTTCATGCCTTGAATGTACAAAAAAGTAAAACAACAACAACTATAGTAAAAAGCATTTATTTATTACATAGAAATAAAGAACTGAAACAGACACGACAACAAATCTCTACAAATACTTTTCACACCCTTTCCCGAAAAAGCCATCTCTTCCAGAATCCAGGGCAATAATAGGACCACGAAAAGTAAAAGCATCAAAAATTTGTCTCACATAAACATAATTATCAACACAGCCATCCCATTTTGCATTGCATTTATTTCTTGCATCTTCTGCAAATCGGCAAACAAAATAATGCACATCTGTATTCCAATGTGAAAGCACTTGAGATTTCCAATAACCCGATGTTTGCATCACACAAAATCCTTGACATAAAGCATTTGAAAATGTAAAGAAACAACAGAAAACAACAGAAGCAATCAATAAAATTCTAAACATTTTAAAAATAATCGATTTTTCTTCTTCGTTGTCTCAAAAATACAGCAATTGATCTGTTATCTATATTTTAACGTCTGAACTAGAAAAAACAGAAAAGGGCGATTTCCAGTATTATTATCAGCAGCGTATTCACCCCAATTAGTCAAGTTAGGTTCTTTTTCGTTGGCATTTTATAGATACTGTAGGAGCAGCACATGTTAAGAATTGTGTTATCGAATTTTTATACCATATTTGTTAACTGCTTTAAACATATTTTTGCAATTTTTTTAAACATAAAATTTAATCAACACAAATTATCAAATAAAATTTATTGCAAATTTCAAGAAATTTCAATACTTACAAATAATATTTGATAATTGCTTTTCTTCTTCCCATGCCTTTGCTAATATTTTTTGCTTCAAACTTCCATATTTTTCAACGATTTCTGTTCCAATTTCATTTCGAATTTTCTAAAATAAATTAAGTAAATGTCGAAAGTGATTTCAAAAAAACACTAACCTTTACCAATAAAACATGATCAATAAGTACCAAGAAAATAAATTTGTACTGATGAATTGTTTGTACAGAATGAAGTCTTGAATCACGAATTTTTTGCACACAATCAAAAATTGAAATCTTTTTGGGTTTGAGAGAATGAAGAAGGGTGTGAATGTACTGTAACGAGAGAAGCATTAATAGTGATAAAAAGATGCGATAAACAAACTTCAAGAGAAACATAAGTTCCCGCACGCCCCGCACCTGCCAAAGAAATAACAAGAAGTGGTCTTCGTCGAGTTCTAAATGTAATTATATCACGTAAAGCAAATAAATTCCAAAACATACTTTGTTAAAGACAAAATTTGTAATATTGCTTCTGTATCTTTTGGGCATTTTCCTTCAGGCCATCCAAGATATGTAATCCATAAAACTTGACGATATTCATTTTCATGAGTTATTCCATATACGGCAGCTTTGTATTCACGATTGAATTTTACTTCTTTTTGAAATGTTACAGTATAACCAGCAGTAACATACCGACATTTTCCAATTTCTGGTAATATCCCAAGTGGTGCACCGTACTCTTTCCATTCTTCTGTTGTCATAATATTAATAATTGTTGAAACATTTTCTTGCCATAACAAAAAAAGACAGTCGCAAAAAAAACTTTGAACGAACGAAACCGTTTTCCTTTTTATGCTTTTTGGCAGAACGTTCAAAGAAGAGGTCGCCTTTTGCTTTTTGTTGCGACAGAGAAACAAAGAAACGTGCTTTTTGCGTGCAAAAAAGAATGCATTTTTTTTTGTTCTTTTTTAAAGTAAACTCTTTTAATTTTTTTCTACTATTTTTTTGTCAGATCAACATTTAGATTACAACTACTTAAGTTTTATCATCTAAACATTATTATGTCACCTATTAAAATTCAACCTGGATCAAATGTCATATTTTTAGCAAACAATTAATTATTTGCTATAAGCGCAAATTAAAACTGTTAATTTTATTTGTGTCTTTTATTTTTTAACATTTGGTTCAAATTGAAGATGAACAAGGGTTAAAATTTAAAAAAAATTCTTTAAAGATAATTTGAAATTGCTTACTTTGTTTTTCAGATCTAATATCTCAAGCTTAAATTATTGTACATAATAGCTTAATAACAAGTATTAGAGATTACGTATGTGAATAGATTGATCTCTGAACAAATTATTCATTCTTTGTTTTCAATAATTTAAGTTCAAGTCGAACTTTTTTTGCGAAACTGAACTTTATTTTTCTTGCGACTGAATCTTTTTCTTAGTAAGAATTTGTAAAAAATTGAAAAATTAAAAAACGATAAAAATTTTAAAAATCAAATAAAATTAAAATTTAACAAAAAATAAGAATATAACATCTGGTGTTTTTAACACCAATATATTTTGCATAATGTTATTATAAAAAAAGGCTTTTTTAAACTAGAATATAAAGCTGTAAGATTACGGTATTTAATATAAATCATTGTTTTAAGTCTTACAAAACAAACAATGCGCCATTAAAATTTTGAAATTAATAATCAAATTAAAATCATAGCCAAAAAACAATAAAGTTCTGGGTAGTCATGATTGTATATTTCTTTCTGACAAACACAAATTTATGTATTTTTTAAGTTGCTTCATTTAACATTGTTTATACGCTTCCGTTAATGATTCGAGGAAAACACAGATTAATTAATGTTCGAATTTTTATGTGTAAAAACAGTGAAAACAAAAAAGCATCTTAAACGTCACAATCAGGAAAAACTTTTTGTAATGCATAAATTTCAGAATTGTGTCGAAATTCTGCAAATTCTTTGTTTTTGCATTTTTCAAGCAGTTCATCATTGAGGCATTCAATATAATTTTTCAGAAGTCTAAATTTGAAATTTTTTTCATAGTTTACGAATTTTACGAAAATCTCTTACTCGCATTTATCACCTTCACGTGGACATAAATTTTTATGAAATACTTCTTTGTCACATTTTTTATCTTCTTCTGTTACTAAAACTCTTACATTGACATGCAAATTTCGTAAAAAAGCAAAAGTAAAACAAACTTTCAATATTATGTTGACATGCACTTTCATAAAGATAATAAAACATCAAAAAATTGTAACCATTTTGCTTGCCATAAACTTTTGCAAATGTTTCAATATTTAAACAATTTTCTTCATATTCTTTTAAGCATTTTGCCTCTTCACTGTGAATTCTGTTAAAAATATAACATTAATTTGAGCAGCTTTTTTTAAAACTTACTTGCATGCCCTTTCATCAATGGCTTCAAATTTCGGGCCTTTATGTTTTGCAACATGTGCAAGGGTTTTATTTAGTGCAGTAAAAATATCTGTGATACAATGTTTTAAACCCTGGAGAAAAGGATAAAATTAAGTGAATTAAAAAAGCATTTGTAAACATACCTCTTGACTTGATTCATCACATTCCGATTTTGCATAATTAAAAAATGTTAAAATTAAAACAATTATAATCCAATTCTTCATTTTCCAAGAGTTATATAATTTTAAAATAAACTTTGACTTTTTATAGTTCCTTTTTCGAGAAAAAATCACAGAAATTTTTCTTAAATTGTTAATAAACTAAGGTTTAGTTTATCATCAATAAATTTATCTTAAACTGAACCTGAAAAAGGGTGACACAAAAAACTATATAAATTAAGTTCATCAATCACCACTCTTTCAGTTATTGTTTGGACGGAAATAAAATGACGTGAATAAAACGTGTAATAAATCGGTTTTTTATATTTATTTTCGATTTACTTTTCTGTCATTAAAAGTAGCTTCTTACCAAGTTTTTGAAAAATGTGAGCAACTTCTTTACGAATGCCATCAAATTTGACAACTTCTTGAATCCAGTTAATTAAATATTTCAAAAAGTGTGCCCACGGAACATACATAACTTGTCCCAAGAATATTGCCAGTTTTCTTTGACTTTCAGTTATTTTATTTGCAAAGATACCCAAAACACACAGCGCATTTCTGTGTTCTTAAAATTATGAGAGTTTGAGAAATAAAAAGAATCAAATTTGCATAATCTTTAAAATATTTTTTAAAAAATTTGTCATAATTTGTGTCAGAAGTTCTGTAATTTATTCATTTTTCATCATCATGATTAAGTGGTATGTCATCATCTTCATCTTTTTAATTTTCAATTATACTGTTGAATCGAATGTCGATCACAACTTTGCTGAATGTTGTAAAATAACTGTTTCACATTCATGCTCGAAACATTGCAAATATTATAATTCTGTTTTATGGGTATGTCAGTATATTATTGCTTTAATCCTTATTAATATTTATTTTTAGTATTCCTGGCCATTCCTCAAAGGTGATTGCAATTGGGAAAAAGAACGTGATTCACTTCGTTATTGCTTCATGAATCATAAAGATCAAACAAATTGCTGCAGCCATTTAAAAGTTGATGAAAATCCACATTGTCTTGAAATTTGTAATGGAACTCTGTCAACTTTTTCTCAGCCAATTGGTCATTATCTCGTTTGTCGACGCTATGTTAAACAAGTAACTAAATGTGCTAAAAATTCATGGTAGTTGTTTTAGTTTTGTATTTATATTGTAAGCATGTTTGTGTTGTAACTACGGTAATAAATAAAAATATTTGAATTGAATCAATTTAAACTTGCGTATTTGCAAAAAAAAATATTTGTGACTTGCGCCAATGTTGCTGGCAACGTGCAGATTACACAACTATACAATTTTTGATACACCTTTTTTGGAAGTTTTTTTCAAGTTTCAACAAATTCTTTATCTTTGATCCTTAATTTATATCAAAATGAAACTTCTTACACACAATTTTTTATCATCATCATTCTTAAAGAATGTCAAAGTTGGGTATCCATTGATTCTTCGAGTATCTCAAGTTGAGGTTTGTGTTTCTTTTATATACTTGTAAATGATTATCACTGTTTATCTTTTTTTAGTTAATCGAATCCGAATTTAATCCAGATTTTACCAAGAGAATGCTTCAAAAAGTTGAATATCCTGTATTAGCTGAAGCTGCCAAAGTTACAAATATTGAGAATCTTGAAGTTCCTGGTGAATTACCTTCTGATTGGGAAAACAATGAATCATTCTTGAATGTTGTAAGTTTGTTTTGCAAAGTTTTAGTTCTGTAAGAGCCTTTGATAACTCTTTTGCTCATTTTTAGGCTTATAAACTTCTCAATTGTATCAATGTTGTTGAAGGTGAACTTGAATGCCCTGAAAGTGGCCGAAAATTCATCATTCGTGATTCAATTCCAAATATGCTCGCAAATGAAGATGAAGTTGAATCTTAATATTTCTTTTTTTATTATTGTTTAACGATTGATTTTTTCAATATCTTCAGATCTCTAATTGTTGTTGGTTCTTTTTTTATATTTGAATGTAGTTGAGTTTTTTAAATAAAATGTTGCATCTGTGGTAAAACTGTGTTATGCAAATTTAAGAAAATACGTACACGAATCGTTAGAGAGCGAATCATTCTAACATTTCCCTCATTTATCTGTGGTTGCTGTAATTTATTATGTTTAACTTCTTAAAATCTTCCAAAGGTGGTGGAGGAGATCGAAAGAAAAATAGAAAGAAAAAGGTATGATTTTTTGCGCAGATGTTATGTACGATTGTATTATTCGCATTTTCAGCATAGAAGTGATTTAAAGAAAAGAGTTCGTTCTCGAGGTTCAACACCTGATAAAAATCCGAAACTTGGAGAACAACGACGTCCGCCACCACAAAGAATTTATATTGAAGCTCAAAAAAGTGATACGTCTGCTCCAAAAAAGAATCAACGACTTTCATCTTCGACAAAAGGGCAAGCACCAACACAAGAGCAGCAATTTGAACAACGTCAGCAATCAATAATGCCATCTCAAACAACTGTAGCAAGTATCAAAGCCCCAGGTAATCAACCTAATCGTTACACATATCGTGAATATCTTGCTGGCATTCCTTCACCTTATCGACCTCCACCGCCTAATCTTGGACAACAATTGCCTGCAAAACCAACATATCGACAACGACTACAAGCTACACGACCACCTCCATTAAAACAACCCCCACCTGCTCCACAGAATTCAGAATCAAAAAAGGAAGTTCAATCAAAGTCGAAACTCTCACAATCAGAAAAGAAGCAAAAATCTGCTGCTGAAACCGTTGCATTCAAACAAAAATCCGCTGAAACTGTTGCATTCAAACCCAACAGTAATAATAATGGAAAATCAACCGAAAAACTTGCTGAATGTAAGTTTGCATGTTATAATCATTAAAAGATCTTATAAAAAGATGGAAGATTTAAACAGCCCTTTTTGAATCTTAATTTTCAGCTTCTGTGGCTCCAAAAGAAAAGGGTAAAGAGCAGGTCCAACGAGCAAATACTGCAAAATCAAATAAAGAACATGAAGTAGAAAGAATGAAAACATTTATTCAGTATTTTATGAAGCGAGAAGCATCAGAATTGGATTCACAATTTGATAAACTTAAGTTTTATATACCAAAAAGCTTTACAAGATATTTATTTAATGATAATTCTGATAAATGCAGATTTGCAGGTTTGTTATCTTTTCTTAATCATTTATTCCATTTCGATTTATTTTATTTTTCTGAAACTTATTTTAGATATTATTTGTATGGATCAAACAAGAATAGTTCTTGAAGATTGTGCTGAAGGTGGATTTATTCATGCAAGTTGGGTTCCAATGAGTAAAGATAATTTTAATGATAGAGCAAGTGATAGATTAATTATTTTAAGTTATTATAATTTCGTTTTTACAGTTTATTGTTTCTCAATTCCCAAATGAAGAATCATTATTTGATTTCTGGCATATGTTATGGCAAGAAAATGTTTCAACAATTATTAATATTATGACAACAGAAGAATGGAAAGAGTACGGTGCACCACTTGGGATATTACCAGAAATTGGAAAATGTCGGTATGTTACTGCTGGTTATACTGTAACATTTCAAAAAGAAGTAAAATTCAATCGTGAATACAAAGCTGCCGTATATGGAATAACTCATGAAAATGAATATCGTCAAGTTTTATGGATTACATATCTTGGATGGCCTGAAGGAAAATGCCCAAAAGATACAGAAGCAATATTACAAATTTTGTCTTTAACAAAGTATGTTTTGGAATTTATTTGCTTTACGTGATATAATTACATTTAGAACTCGACGAAGACCACTTCTTGTTATTTCTTTGGCAGGTGCGGGGCGTGCGGGAACTTATGTTTCTCTTGAAGTTTGTTTATCGCATCTTTTTATCACTATTAATGCTTCTCTCGTTACAGTACATTCACACCCTTCTTCATTCTCTCAAACCCAAAAAGATTTCAATTTTTGATTGTGTGCAAAAAATTCGTGATTCAAGACTTCATTCTGTACAAACAATTCATCAGTACAAATTTATTTTCTTGGTACTTATTGATCATGTTTTATTGGTAAAGGTTAGTGTTTTTTTGAAATCACTTTCGACATTTACTTAATTTATTTTAGAAAATTCGAAATGAAATTGGAACAGAAATCGTTGAAAAATATGGAAGTTTGAAGCAAAAAATATTAGCAAAGGCATGGGAAGAAGAAAAGCAATTATCAAATATTATTTGTAAGTATTGAAATTTCTTGAAATTTGCAATAAATTTTATTTGATAATTTGTGTTGATTAAATTTTATGTTTAAAAAAATTGCAAAAATATGTTTAAAGCAGTTAACAAATATGGTATAAAAATTCGATAACACAATTCTTAACATGTGCTGCTCCTACAGTATCTATAAAATGCCAACGAAAAAGAACCTAACTTGACTAATTGGGGTGAATACGCTGCTGATAATAATACTGGAAATCGCCCTTTTCTGTTTTTTCTAGTTCAGACGTTAAAATATAGATAACAGATCAATTGCTGTATTTTTGAGACAACGAAGAAGAAAAATCGATTATTTTTAAAATGTTTAGAATTTTATTGATTGCTTCTGTTGTTTTCTGTTGTTTCTTTACATTTTCAAATGCTTTATGTCAAGGATTTTGTGTGATGCAAACATCGGGTTATTGGAAATCTCAAGTGCTTTCACATTGGAATACAGATGTGCATTATTTTGTTTGCCGATTTGCAGAAGATGCAAGAAATAAATGCAATGCAAAATGGGATGGCTGTGTTGATAATTATGTTTATGTGAGACAAATTTTTGATGCTTTTACTTTTCGTGGTCCTATTATTGCCCTGGATTCTGGAAGAGATGGCTTTTTCGGGAAAGGGTGTGAAAAGTATTTGTAGAGATTTGTTGTCGTGTCTGTTTCAGTTCTTTATTTCTATGTAATAAATAAATGCTTTTTACTATAGTTGTTGTTGTTTTACTTTTTTGTACATTCAAGGCATGAAAGTATTAATTTCATGCTTCAAATATCAATTTAAATTTGATTAAAAAACGTGCGAAAAAGTATGATAATTCTTAGACATGTGTAATTCAGTTTCACCTTGTAAAATTTAACTTTATCAAATAAAATTATAACTATTTAAAAAGTAAAGCTGACTTAATTAAAACCAAAGGAAAATATTACCCCTGATCTCAAAAAGTATTAAATATAAAAAGTATAAAAATATTTAATAAAATTTAAAGAAAACTTTTATAAGTAAAAGTTTTGTTGTTGGAGGAGTAAATTGAAAAGTTAGAGTTTGTTATCTTTAACATTTTTTTTTATTTTATTGGAAATATGGCAGTTAATACATTGATTATCCTTTCATTGATTCTGCAATTTTTATTCTATACGTTTCATACATCAGTTTTAATATTGTTAATTGCTAAGCGAAAAACTATTTTTAAAGGGACCCACTAAACGCTGGACTGGACCGGTCGTTGGACTGGACTCCTAAACGCTGGACCGGCTACTAAACCCTGGACCGGGGGTCAAAAATAAAGATAAACGATTTCTGAGTTATCAGAATTGTTCCCAACTATAAAAGAAACAGATTTCATTTTTCAGAATTTTCCGGATTCAGAATCCTCGACTTCAGAATCTCTTCAGATTCTGAAATCTTCCAAAATTTAAAAAAAAGGTTTTTTTTCCTTTTTTTCTCTGCCCAAAAAAAGACAGTCGCAAAAAAAACTTTGAACGAACGAAACCGTTTTCCTTTTTATGCTTTTTGGCAGAACGTTCAAAGAAGAGGTCGCCTTTTGCTTTTTGTTGCGACAGAGAAACAAAGAAACGTGCTTTTTGCGTGCAAAAAAGAATGCATTTTTTTTTGTTCTTTTTTAAAGTAAACTCTTTTAATTTTTTTCTACTATTTTTTTGTGAATAATTTTTTTATTCTTTAACAATCAACAATAAATAAATTATTTTTCTTCAATATTTAAATGTTTTCAAAAAATAACAAAAACTTAACAATAAATTATTTTGTTCATAAACAATAAAAATGTTGGATTACAAAAATAGCAAATTTGTTCAAGAAAAAAATTGTTTTGAAAATATTGTTACACTTAATTTTAAAGTTCAAACATTTGTTCACTTTTTGCTGGACTTTTTTAAACAGTGTCTTTACGCTTTTGAAAAGGTGAAATTTTTTGCGAAAAAAGATCCGTAACATAACGTTTTTTTGCAAAGCAATGAATAGACATAAAAGTCAGAGAAGAAGAAAAAAAGGTGATGAAACGAAGGAGCATAAAAGTAAACGTAAATAGAAATTTTGAAATTAAAGTTTCTTTCATTCTTTTGCAGTTTTATTTTTTTTCGTTTTTTATAAAATTGTGCAAAGATGATTGCTATTCCAGTAGTATTTGATGTTTACAATCTTATTCCAAATAATACGAATATCAGTAGAACTGATCGACTTCACAATATTTATACCCCTTATATTTTTGTTTCTTTTTTATTGTTAGTTATATTTTTTGGCCCCACAAAAAGAAAAAAAGTCCAGCAAAAAGTGAACAAATGTTTGAACTTTAAAATTAAGTGTAACAATATTTTCAAAACAATTTTTTTCTTGAACAAATTTGCTATTTTTGTAATCCAACATTTTTATTGTTTATGAACAAAATAATTTATTGTTAAGTTTTTGTTATTTTTTGAAAACATTTAAATATTGAAGAAAAATAATTTATTTATTGTTGATTGTTAAAGAATAAAAAAATTATTCACAAAAAAATAGTAGAAAAAAATTAAAAGAGTTTACTTTAAAAAAGAACAAAAAAAAATGCATTCTTTTTTGCACGCAAAAAGCACGTTTCTTTGTTTCTCTGTCGCAACAAAAAGCAAAAGGCGACCTCTTCTTTGAACGTTCTGCCAAAAAGCATAAAAAGGAAAACGGTTTCGCTCGTTCAAAGTTTTTTTTGCGACTGTCTTTTTTTGGGCAGAGAAAAAAAGGAAAAAAAAACCTTTTTTTTAAATTTTGGAAGATTTCAGAATCTGAAGAGATTCTGAAGTCGAGGATTCTGAATCCGGAAAATTCTGAAAAATGAAATCTGTTTCTTTTATAGTTGGGAACAATTCTGATAACTCAGAAATCGTTTATCTTTATTTTTGACCCCCGGTCCAGGGTTTAGTAGCCGGTCCAGCGTTTAGGAGTCCAGTCCAACGACCGGTCCAGTCCAGCGTTTAGTGGGTCCCATAAAAAATTTTGTTTATGAAGAAGTAAAAACGTCAAACTTAATTTTTTTGGAGTCTTGATTAATCGGGCAATTTTCATTGAAATGTAATGAACATAGACTTTCAATTATTTTGTTACGTTCAAAAAACGCATAATAAATACCGTTTCATAAGTTTTTGATTTTTAAGTTTTTCAATTTTTTTAACCAAAGAACCAATGTCTGTTTTGAAAAAAGTCTTTGACTTTCCTCGAAAATTTGGAG
The DNA here is from genome assembly GCA_024447195.1 of Panagrolaimus sp. LJ2414. Taxonomy (NCBI): domain Eukaryota; kingdom Metazoa; phylum Nematoda; class Chromadorea; order Rhabditida; family Panagrolaimidae; genus Panagrolaimus; species Panagrolaimus sp. LJ2414. The sequence continues at coordinate 2,402 of JAMRXY010000254.1, read as the reverse complement.
ATAATTCTATTTTCATTATTTTGCAGCCCCAAAACATGTTGTTTATTTTTACCACATTTTTTTCAAAGAGCAAGAAAAATTGAAAAAAAGCAAACTTTTCTAATCGGAAGTTTCTCTGGCATTTATGCTCTAAAATTTATGGCCAAGAGAAATCAGTTTAATAATTAAAAAAATTTCGTGAACGCTGTTTAATTTTTTATCAATGCGAGAATAACTAAATATTTGCATATTTTAGGCTCTCACAAAAATGTTTCTTTTACATTTTAATGCTCCAGAAACCCTAAACTACAGCTATTCAGAACTTTATAATAACAAATTACAATCAGTTTTATTACCAATTATGCATTTTACTTCCATAATTACCATAATCCTAAGCGCACTTCTAATTTATATAATAATTATAAAAACTCCAAAAACAATGAAATTCTTCAAAACATATTTAATTCCATACGTTTTTAATACTTTAATGTTAGAAATTGTGATGCTGTGTTTTAAACCATATTTTATGCATCCATTTTTTGCGATATATTCTTTGGAATTGGGAAACCATATTTCAACAAAATTCATAATGATTTTATTCATTTTAATGTCCTTTTTTGCAATGGCTTTGATAGATTGCATTGTTGGAATGTCAGCTGAAAGATATTTTGCAATAAGAAATATTCGAACTGGACATTCAAAAACTCCACTGATGATCTTTTTAATTCTTTCTGGATCAAGTTTGGTCTATTTGATTGTTGCACTAACAGCTGTCCAGTTTCAATCTGTTAGAGAAATGTTAGTTTTATCCGAGAAAGAAGTGACAGAATTCTTTGAAAAACATTTAAAAGACGCCAATACCGTAATCAACCCTGCTTCAATTCTTATAATTCGTCCTGATATTCCCATGAAAAATTTTGCAATGGGATTTGGAGCTTTTGTCAGCTTTGTTTTTTACCGGTATGTTGCTGCAATTGTCCTGTTAATCTTAAATGCCACGAATACCCAAATGCCAAATATGGAAAGTATGTCAGAAAAATTAAAGAAGAACAATAAAATGCTTCTAAAATGTATTTTTGCACAATTTTTTGGGTTTTTAACTTTGGCTGGACTTCCAGCTTTTGTCATTGTTCTTAATTTTTATTTTCTCTCTGATCCAAATCCGATAATTCCATTGTGTTTTTTATTCATGAATTGTTTTGGTCTTTATGATATCTTTGTAACTGTTTTCTGTGTAAAGCCATATCGAGTTTTTATTGTTAAGGTTATCACATATATCAAACGAAAGTCAATGAGATTTGTGAAAAAGAAAGTCTATCCAAAAGATGAATTTAATCCAAGACAACCCTCTGTATTTATCACTCGATTATTTGATTCATCTTCAGATATGGTTACGAAAACGGTGAAATAACTTTTATTTTATTTATACTTTTTGGTAAACATTGTGTTTTGTTTGATAAATATTTTTAAATAAAGCAAAGTTTTATTTTAATGTTGGAAAATGAAAACAATACTCTAAATATCTAATAAGAAAAAAAAGATACAAAGATACTGTTCAAATTTCTCTCTTCTGCTGAAGTCGAAAAAAAGATCAATTATTCAAGCTGATTTCATTGTGTGGTTGCACAAAGGTTTCGTTTAATCGACAGTTTATATCTTTCTGAATCTTTTAGTCATCAAAAGAAAGCTTTACTAGAGGCTTACATGGCAGTATTATCTCTGAAACTTGAAATAAAAAGAGTAAAAAAATGTATTGATTTTTCATCCATCTACTTATGATAAACTTTTTGATAGCAGTAAAAGTAAAGTGTAACCATTTTATTTATTTTACAAATATTTTATAATTTTATGGAATAAATAATCTTTTAATCTTAATATTTCTCCTTAGTGTTAAACTTCTACTTCAACTATCATATACAAAGTTCCTTCGAAGCTTTAATTTAAAAAATTGACCTTTTTCATTTTTTCCATTATTATTTCACCTGTTTTGCCATCATTTTCTTCTTATCTCTTGTCAGACATGAACATGTTGAAAAAAAAGAAAATGAAAAAAAGAAACTCATTTCCATTTTAAACTCTTTTTTTGTTTCGGCATCGGCGGTGGCAGGCAGCTGTAAAAAAGTTTTAACTGGAACCCTTTTTTGTATGCTGTAGCCCAAGCAAAAAAGTTGTGATATTAAAGTCGTTTGTTTTACCTTAGAGCTGATTCAGATGACTATGATGGATGTATTTCCAACTGATATTTACCATTTTACATTTACTATAATTTTTGTCATCACCACATCGATGCTTTTCTTCATGATTTATCTTATCATTAAGCATTCAGCTCGACTAGATGAATACAAGTTTTACCTTCTTAACAATATCATTTGGGCTTATGTTCTTCATATTCTTCTTTCTGTTGCACGACCAAGATTTCTCTT
>JAMRXY010000253.1:0-28600 GCA_024447195.1 Panagrolaimus sp. LJ2414 | reverse complement strand
AACTAAATGATCAATTTACAGTATCTTGGCAAGGTCTTTGGTTAATAAATTTTAAATTTTTGGAAAAGTCACATAAAAAACTACCAAAATATCAAATAAAATTAATGGGACCGTGCCATTTTGATGATTTAGTTATCTACTGGTTTGATGCCTGTAGGCAACTAAATCATCAATTTACAGTATCTTGGCAAGGTCTTTGGTTAATAAATTTTAAATTTTTGGAAAAGTCACATAAAAAACTACCAAAATATCAAATAAAATTAATGGGACCGTGCCATTTTGATGATTTAGTTATCTACTGGTTTGATGCCTGTAGGCAACTAAATCATCAATTTACAGTATCTTGGCAAGGTCTTTGGTTAATAAATTTTAAATTTTTGGAAAAGTCACATAAAAAACTACCAAAATATCAAATAAAATTAATGGGACCGTGCCATTTTGATGATTTAGTTATCTACTGGTTTGATGCCTGTAGGCAACTAAATGATCAATTTACAGTATCTTGGCAAGGTCCTTTGGTTAATAAATTTTAAATTTTTGGAAAAGTCACATAAAAAACTACCAAAATATCAAATAAAATTAATGGGACCGTGCCGTTTTGATGATTTAGTTATCTACTGGTTTGATGCCTATAGGCAACTAAATCATCAATTTACAGTATCATGGCAAGGTCTTTGGTTAATAAATTTTAAATTTTTGGAAAAGTCACATAAAAAACTACCAAAATATCAAATAAAATTAATGGGACCGTGCCGTTTTGATGATTTAGTTATCTACTGGTTTGATGCCTATAGGCAACTAAATCATCAATTTACAGTATCATGGCAAGGTCTTTGGTTAATAAATTTTATATTTTTGGAAAAGTCACATAAAAAACTACCAAAATATCAAATTAAATTAATGGGACCGTGCCGTTTTGATGATTTAGTTATCTACTGGTTTGATGCCTATAGGCAACTAAATCATCAATTTACAGTATCATGGCAAGGTCTTTGCTTAATAAATTTAATATTTTTGGAAAAGTCATATTAAAAACTACCAAAAAATCAAATAAAATTAATGGGACCTTGCCATTTTGATGATTTAGTTATCTACTGGTTTGATGCCTATAGGCAACTAAATCATCAATTTACAGTATCATGGCAAGGTCTTTGGTTAATAAATTTAATATTTTTGGAAAAGTCATATAAAAAACTACCAAAATATCAAATAAAATTAATGGGACCCTTGCCATTTTGATGATTTAGTTATCTACAGGTTTGATGCCTATAGGCAACTAAATCATCATTTTACAGTATCATGGCAAGGTCTTTGGGTCATAAATTTTATATTTTTGGAAAAGTCATATAAAAAACTACAAAAATATCAAATAAAATTAATGGGACCGTGCCATTTTGATGATTTAGTTATCTACTGGTTTGATGCCTATAGGCAACTAAATCATCAATTTACAGTATCATTGCAAGGTCTTTTGGTCAAAAATTTTATATTTTTGGAAAAGTCACATAAAAAACTACCAAAATATCAAATAAAATTAATGGGACCTTGCCATTTTGATGATTTAGTTATCTACTGGTTTGATGCCTATAGGCAACTAAATCATCAATTTACAGTATCATGGCAAGGTCTTTGGTTAATAAATTTTATATTTTTGGAAAAGTCACATAAAAAACTACCAAAATATCAAATAAAATTAATGGGACCGTGCCATTTTGATGATTTAGTTATCTACTGGTTTGATGCCTATAGGCAACTAAATCATCAATTTACAGTATCATGGCAAGGTCTTTGGTTAATAAATTTTATATTTTTGGAAAAGTCACATAAAAAACTACCAAAATATCAAATAAAATAAATGGGACCGTGCCATTTTGATGATTTAGTTATCTACTGGTTTGATGCCTGTAGGCAACTAAATCATCAATTTACAGTATCATGGCAAGGTCTTTGGTTAATAAATTTTATATTTTTGGAAAAGTCACATAAAAAACTACCAAAATATCAAATAAAATTAATGGGACCTTGCCATTTTGATGATTTAGTTATCTACTGGTTTGATGCCTGTAGGCAACTAAATGATCAATTTACAGTATCTTGGCAAGGTCTTTGGTTAATAAATTTTAAATTTTTGGAAAAGTCACATAAAAAACTACCAAAATATCAAATAAAATTAATGGGACCGTGCCATTTTGATGATTTAGTTATCTACTGGTTTGATGCCTGTAGGCAACTAAATCATCAATTTACAGTATCTTGGCAAGGTCTTTGGTTAATAAATTTTAAATTTTTGGAAAAGTCACATAAAAAACTACCAAAATATCAAATAAAATTAATGGGACCGTGCCATTTTGATGATTTAGTTATCTACTGGTTTGATGCCTGTAGGCAACTAAATCATCAATTTACAGTATCTTGGCAAGGTCTTTGGTTAATAAATTTTAAATTTTTGGAAAAGTCACATAAAAAACTACCAAAATATCAAATAAAATTAATGGGACCGTGCCATTTTGATGATTTAGTTATCTACTGGTTTGATGCCTGTAGGCAACTAAATGATCAATTTACAGTATCTTGGCAAGGTCTTTGGTTAATAAATTTTAAATTTTTGGAAAAGTCACATAAAAAACTACCAAAATATCAAATAAAATTAATGGGACCGTGCCGTTTTGATGATTTTGTTATCTACTGGTTTGATGCCTGTAGGCAACTAAATCATCAATTTACAGTATCATGGCAAGGTCTTTGGTTAATAAATTTTATATTTTTGGAAAAGTCACATAAAAAACTACCAAAATATCAAATTAAATTAATGGGACCGTGCCGTTTTGATGATTTAGTTATCTACTGGTTTGATGCCTATAGGCAACTAAATCATCAATTTACAGTATCATGGCAAGGTCTTTGCTTAATAAATTTAATATTTTTGGAAAAGTCATATTAAAAACTACCAAAAAATCAAATAAAATTAATGGGACCTTGCCATTTTGATGATTTAGTTATCTACTGGTTTGATGCCTATAGGCAACTAAATCATCAATTTACAGTATCATGGCAAGGTCTTTGGTTAATAAATTTAATATTTTTGGAAAAGTCATATAAAAAACTACCAAAATATCAAATAAAATTAATGGGACCTTGCCATTTTGATGATTTAGTTATCTACAGGTTTGATGCCTATAGGCAACTAAATCATCATTTTACAGTATCATGGCAAGGTCTTTGGGTCATAAATTTTATATTTTTGGAAAAGTCATATAAAAAACTACAAAAATATCAAATAAAATTAATGGGACCGTGCCATTTTGATGATTTAGTTATCTACTGGTTTGATGCCTATAGGCAACTAAATCATCAATTTACAGTATCATTGCAAGGTCTTTTGGTCAAAAATTTTATATTTTTGGAAAAGTCACATAAAAAACTACCAAAATATCAAATAAAATTAATGGGACCTTGCCATTTTGATGATTTAGTTATCTACTGGTTTGATGCCTATAGGCAACTAAATCATCAATTTACAGTATCATGGCAAGGTCTTTGGTTAATAAATTTTATATTTTTGGAAAAGTCACATAAAAAACTACAAAAATATCAAATAAAATTAATGGGACCGTGCCATTTTGATGATTTAGTTATCTACTGGTTTGATGCCTATAGGCAACTAAATCATCAATTTAAAGTATCATGGCAAGGTCTTTGGTTAATAAATTTTATATTTTTGGAAAAGTCATATAAAAAACTACAAAAATATCAAATAAAATTAATGGGACCGTGCCATTTTGATGATTTAGTTATCTACTGGTTTGATGCCTATAGGCAACTAAATCATCAATTTACAGTATCATGGCAAGGTCTTTGGTTAATAAATTTTATATTTTTGGAAAAGTCACATAAAAAACTTCCAAAATATCAAATAAAATTAATGGGACCTTGCCATTTTGATGATTTAGTTATCTACTGGTTTGATGCCTATAGGCAACTAAATCATCAATTTAAAGTATCATGGCAAGGTCTTTGGTTAATAAATTTTATATTTTTGGAAAAGTCATATAAAAAACTACAAAAATATCAAATAAAATTAATGGGACCGTGCCATTTTGATGATTTAGTTATCTACTGGTTTGATGCCTATAGGCAACTAAATCATCAATTTACAGTATCATGGCAAGGTCTTTGGTTAATAAATTTTATATTTTTGGAAAAGTCATATAAAAAACTACAAAAATATCAAATAAAATTAATGGGACCTTGCCATTTTGATGATTTAGTTATCTACTGGTTTGATGCCTATAGGCAACTAAATCATCAAATTACAGTATCATGGCAAGGTCTTTGGTTAATAAATTTTATATTTTTGGAAAAGTCATATAAAAAACTACAAAAATATCAAATAAAATTAATGGGACCTTGCCATTTTGATGATTTAGTTATCTACTGGTTTGATGCCTATAGGCAACTAAATCATCAATTTACAGTATCATGGCAAGGTCTTTGGTTAATAAATTTTATATTTTTGGAAAAGTCATATAAAAAACTACAAAAATATCAAATAAAATTAATGGGACCGTGCCATTTTGATGATTTAGTTATCTACTGGTTTGATCCCTATAGACAACTAAATCATCAATTTACAGTATCATGGCAAGGTCTTTGGTTAATAAATTTTATATTTTTGGAAAAGTCACATAAAAAACTACCAAAATATCAAATAAAATTAATGGAACCGTGCCATTTTGATGATTTAGTTATCTACTGGTTTGATGCCTATAGGCAACTAAATCATCAATTTACAGTATCATGGCAAGGTCTTTGGGTCATAAATTTTATATTTTTGGAAAAGTCATAACAAAAACTACCAAAATATCAAATAAAATTTATGGGACCTTGCCATTTTGATGATTTAGTTATCTACTGGTTTGATGCCTATAGGCAACTAAATCATCATTTTACAGTATCATGGCAAGGTCTTTTGGTCATAAATTTTATATTTTTGGAAAAGTCATAACAAAAACTACCAAAATATCAAATAAAATTAATGGAACCGTGCCATTTTGATGATTTAGTTATCTACTGGTTTGATGCCTATAGGCAACTAAATCATCAATTTACAGTATCATGGCAAGGTCTTTGGTTAATAAATTTTATATTTTTGGAAAAGTCATATAAAAAACTACAAAAATATCAAATAAAATTAATGGGACCTTGCCATTTTGATGATTTAGTTATCTACTGGTTTGATGCCTATAGGCAACTAAATCATCAAATTACAGTATCATGGCAAGGTCTTTGGTTAATAAATTTTATATTTTTGGAAAAGTCATATAAAAAACTACAAAAATATCAAATAAAATTAATGGGACCGTGCCATTTTGATGATTTAGTTATCTACTGGTTTGATGCCTATAGGCAACTAAATCATCAATTTACAGTATCATGGCAAGGTCTTTGGTTAATAAATTTTATATTTTTGGAAAAGTCATATAAAAAACTACAAAAATATCAAATAAAATTAATGGGACCGTGCCATTTTGATGATTTAGTTATCTACTGGTTTGATCCCTATAGACAACTAAATCATCAATTTACAGTATCATGGCAAGGTCTTTGGTTAATAAATTTTATATTTTTGGAAAAGTCACATAAAAAACTACCAAAATATCAAATAAAATTAATGGAACCGTGCCATTTTGATGATTTAGTTATCTACTGGTTTGATGCCTATAGACAACTAAATCATCAAATTACAGTATCATGGCAAGGTCTTTTGGTCAAAAATTTAATATTTTTAGAAAAGTCATATAAAAAGCAACCCAATTATCAAATAAAATTAATGGGACCTTGCCATTTTGATGATTTAGTTATCTACTGGTTTGATCCCTATAGACAACTAAATCATCAATTTACAGTATCATGGCAAGGTCTTTGGTTAATAAATTTTATATTTTTGGAAAAGTCACATAAAAAACTACCAAAATATCAAATAAAATTAATGGAACCGTGCCATTTTGATGATTTAGTTATCTACTGGTTTGATGCCTATAGGCAACTAAATCATCAATTTACAGTATCATGGCAAGGTCTTTGGTTAATAAATTTTATATTTTTGGAAAAGTCACATAAAAAACTACAAAAATATCAAATAAAATTAATGGGACCTTGCCATTTTGATGATTTAGTTATCTACTGGTTTGATGCCTATAGGCAACTAAATCATCAATTTACAGTATCATGGCAAGGTCTTTGGTTAATAAATTTTATATTTTTGGAAAAGTCATATAAAAAACTACAAAAATATCAAATAAAATTAATGGGACCTTGCCATTTTGATGATTTAGTTATCTACTGGTTTGATGCCTATAGGCAACTAAATCATCAATTTACAGTATCATGGCAAGGTCTTTGGTTAATAAATTTTATACTTTTGGAAAATTCATATAAAAAACTACCCAATTATCAAATAAAATTAATGGGACCTCGCCATTTTGATGATTTAGTTATCTACTGGTTTGATGCCTATAGGCAACTAAATCATCAATTTACAGTATCATGGCAAGGTCTTTGGTTAATAAATTTTATACTTTTGGAAAATTCATATAAAAAACTACCCAATTATCAAATAAAATTAATGGGACCTTGCCATTTTGATGATTTAGTTATCTACTGGTTTGATGCCTATAGGCAACTAAATCATCAATTTACAGTATCATGGCAAGGTCTTTTGGTCATAAATTTTATATTTTTGGAAAAGTCATAATAAAAACTACCAAAATATCTAATAAAATTAATGGGACCGTGCCATTTTGATGATTTAGTTATCTACTGGTTTGATGCCTATAGGCAACTAAATCATCAATTTACAGTATCATGGCAAGGTCTTTGGTTAATAAATTTTATATTTTTGGAAAAGTCACATAAAAAACTACAAAAATATCAAATAAAATTAATGGGACCTTGCCATTTTGATGATTTAGTTATCTACTGGTTTGATGCCTATAGGCAACTAAATCATCAATTTACAGTATCATGGCAAGGTCTTTGGTTAATAAATTTTATATTTTTGGAAAAGTCACATAAAAAACTACAAAAATATCAAATAAAATTAATGGGACCTTGCCATTTTGATGATTTAGTTATCTACTGGTTTGATGCCTATAGGCAACTAAATCATCAATTTACAGTATCATGGCAAGGTCTTTGGTTAATAAATTTTATATTTTTGGAAAAGTCATATAAAAAACTACAAAAATATCAAATAAAATTAATGGGACCTTGCCATTTTGATGATTTAGTTATCTACTGGTTTGATGCCTATAGGCAACTAAATCATCAATTTACAGTATCATGGCAAGGTCTTTGGTTAATAAATTTTATATTTTTGGAAAAGTCATATAAAAAACTACAAAAATATCAAATAAAATTAATGGGACCTTGCCATTTTGATGATTTAGTTATCTACTGGTTTGATGCCTATAGGCAACTAAATCATCAATTTACAGTATCATGGCAAGGTCTTTGGTTAATAAATTTTATATTTTTGGAAAAGTCATATAAAACACTACAAAAATATCAAATAAAATTAATGGGACCTTGCCATTTTGATGATTTAGTTATCTACTGGTTTGATGCCTATAGGCAACTAAATCATCAATTTACAGTATCATGGCAAGGTCTTTGGTTAATAAATTTTATACTTTTGGAAAATTCATATAAAAAACTACCCAATTATCAAATAAAATTAATGGGACCTTGCCATTTTGATGATTTAGTTATCTACTGGTTTGATGCCTATAGGCAACTAAATCATCAATTTACAGTATCATGGCAAGGTCTTTGGTTAATAAATTTTATACTTTTGGAAAATTCATATAAAAAACTACCCAATTATCAAATAAAATTAATGGGACCTTGCCATTTTGATGATTTAGTTATCTACTGGTTTGATGCCTATAGGCAACTAAATCATCAATTTACAGTATCATGGCAAGGTCTTTGGTTAATAAATTTTATACTTTTGGAAAATTCATATAAAAAACTACCCAATTATCAAATAAAATTAATGGGACCTTGCCATTTTGATGATTTAGTTATCTACTGGTTTGATGCCTATAGGCAACTAAATCATCAATTTACAGTATCATGGCAAGGTCTTTGGTTAATAAATTTTATACTTTTGGAAAATTCATATAAAAAACTACCCAATTATCAAATAAAATTAATGGGACCTTGCCATTTTGATGATTTAGTTATCTACTGGTTTGATGCCTATAGGCAACTAAATCATCAATTTACAGTATCATGGCAAGGTCTTTGGTTAATAAATTTTATACTTTTGGAAAATTCATATAAAAAACTACCCAATTATCAAATAAAATTAATGGGACCTTGCCATTTTGATGATTTAGTTATCTACTGGTTTGATACCTATAGGCAACTAAATCATCAATTTACAGTATCATGGCAAGGTCTTTTGGTCATAAATTTTATATTTTTGGAAAAGTCATAATAAAAACTACCAAAATATCTAATAAAATTAATGGGACCGTGCCATTTTGATGATTTAGTTATCTACTGGTTTGATGCCTATAGGCAACTAAATCATCAATTTACAGTATCATGGCAAGGTCTTTGGTTAATAAATTTTATATTTTTGGAAAAGTCACATAAAAAACTACAAAAATATCAAATAAAATTAATGGGACCTTGCCATTTTGATGATTTAGTTATCTACTGGTTTGATGCCTATAGGCAACTAAATCATCAATTTACAGTATCATGGCAAGGTCTTTGGTTAATAAATTTTATATTTTTGGAAAAGTCATATAAAAAACTACAAAAATATCAAATAAAATTAATGGGACCTTGCCATTTTGATGATTTAGTTATCTACTGGTTTGATGCCTATAGGCAACTAAATCATCAATTTACAGTATCATGGCAAGGTCTTTGGTTAATAAATTTTATACTTTTGGAAAATTCATATAAAAAACTACCCAATTATCAAATAAAATTAATGGGACTTTGCCATTTTGATGATTTAGTTATCTACTGGTTTGATGCCTATAGGCAACTAAATCATCAATTTACAGTATCATGGCAAGGTCTTTTGGTCATAAATTTTATATTTTTGGAAAAGTCATAATAAAAACTACCAAAATATCTAATAAAATTAATGGGACCTTGCCATTTTGATGATTTAGTTATCTACTGGTTTGATGCCTATAGGCAACTAAATCATCAATTTACAGTATCATGGCAAGGTCTTTTGGTCATAAATTTTATACTTTTGGAAAATTCATATAAAAAACTACCCAATTATCAAATAAAATTAATGGGACCTTGCCATTTTGATGATTTAGTAATCTACTGGTTTGATGCCTATAGGCAACTAAATCATCAATTTACAGTATCATGGCAAGGTCTTTTGGTCATAAATTTTATACTTTTGGAAAATTCATATAAAAAACTACCCAATTATCAAATAAAATTAATGGGACCTTGCCATTTTGATGATTTAGTTATCTACTGGTTTGATGCCTATAGGCAACTAAATCATCAATTTACAGTATCATGGCAAGGTCTTTGGTTAATATATTTTATATTTTTGGAAAAGTCATATAAAAAACTACAAAAATATCAAATAAAATTAATGGGACCGTGCCATTTTGATGATTTAGTTATCTACTGGTTTGATGCCTATAGACAACTAAATCATCAATTTACAGTATCATGGCAAGGTCTTTGGTTAATAAATTTTATATTTTTGGAAAAGTCACATAAAAAACTACAAAAATATCAAATAAAATTAATGGGACCTTGCCATTTTGATGATTTAGTTATCTACTGGTTTGATGCCTATAGGCAACTAAATCATCAATTTACAGTATCATGACAAGGTCTTTGGTTAATAAATTTTATATTTTTGGAAAAGTCACATAAAAAACTACAAAAATATCAAATAAAATTAATGGGACCTTGCCATTTTGATGATTTAGTTATCTACTGGTTTGATGCCTATAGGCAACAAAATCATCAATTTACAGTATCATGGCAAGGTCTTTGGTTAATAAATTTTATATTTTTGGAAAAGTCATATAAAAAACTACAAAAATATCAAATAAAATTAATGGGACCTTGCCATTTTGATGATTTAGTTATCTACTGGTTTGATGCCTATAGGCAACTAAATCATCAATTTACAGTATCATGGCAAGGTCTTTGGTTAATAAATTTTATATTTTTGGAAAATTCATATAAAAAACTACCCAATTATCAAATAAAATTAATGGGACCTTGCCATTTTGATGATTTAGTTATCTACTGGTTTGATGCCTATAGGCAACTAAATCATCAATTTACAGTATCATGGCAAGGTCTTTTGGTCATAAATTTTATACTTTTGGAAAATTCATATAAAAAACTACCCAATTATCAAATAAAATTAATGGGACCTTGCCATTTTGATGATTTAGTTATCTACTGGTTTGATGCCTATAGGCAACTAAATCATCAATTTACAGTATCATGGCAAGGTCTTTTGGTCATAAATTTTATACTTTTGGAAAATTCATATAAAAAACTACCCAATTATCAAATAAAATTAATGGGACCTTGCCATTTTGATGATTTAGTTATCTACTGGTTTGATGCCTATAGGTAACTAAATCATCAATTTACAGTATCATGGCAAGGTCTTTTGGTCATAAATTTTATACTTTTGGAAAATTCATATAAAAAACTACCCAATTATCAAATAAAATTAATGGGACCTTGCCATTTTGATGATTTAGTTATCTACTGGTTTGATGCCTATAGGCAACTAAATCATCAATTTACAGTATCATGGCAAGGTCTTTTGGTCATAAATTTTATACTTTTGGAAAATTCATATAAAAAACTACCCAATTATCAAATAAAATTAATGGGACCTTGCCATTTTGATGATTTAGTTATCTACTGGTTTGATGCCTATAGGCAACTAAATCATCAATTTACAGTATCATGGCAAGGTCTTTGGTTACTAAATTTTATATTTTTGGAAAAGTCATATAAAAAACTACAAAAATATCAAATAAAATTAATGGGACCGTGCCATTTTGATGATTTAGTTATCTACTGGTTTGATGCCTATAGACAACTAAATCATCAATTTACAGTATCATGGCAAGGTCTTTGGTTAATAAATTTTATATTTTTGGAAAAGTCATATAAAAAACTACAAAAATATCAAATAAAATTAATGGGACCGTGCCATTTTGATGATTTAGTTATCTACTGGTTTGATGCCTATAGACAACTAAATCATCAATTTACAGTATCATGGCAAGGTCTTTGGTTACTAAATTTTATATTTTTGGAAAAGTCATATAAAAAACTACAAAAATATCAAATAAAATTAATGGGACCGTGCCATTTTGATGATTTAGTTATCTACTGGTTTGATGCCTATAGACAACTAAATCATCAATTTACAGTATCATGGCAAGGTCTTTGGTTAATAAATTTTATATTTTTGGAAAAGTCATATAAAAAACTACAAAAATATCAAATAAAATTAATGGGACCGTGCCATTTTGATGATTTAGTTATCTACTGGTTTGATGCCTATAGACAACTAAATTATCAATTTACAGTATCATGGCAAGGTCTTTGGTTAATAAATTTTATATTTTTGGAAAAGTCATATAAAAAACTACAAAAATATCAAATAAAATTAATGGGACCGTGCCATTTTGATGATTTAGTTATCTACTGGTTTGATGCCTATAGACAACTAAATCATCAATTTACAGTATCATGGCAAGGTCTTTGGTTAATAAATTTTATATTTTTGGAAAAGTCATATAAAAAACTACAAAAATATCAAATAAAATTAATGGGACCTTGCCATTTTGATGATTTAGTTATCTACTGGTTTGATGCCTATAGACAACTAAATCATCAATTTACAGTATCATGGCAAGGTCTTTGGTTAATAAATTTTATATTTTTGGAAAAGTCATATAAAAAACTACAAAAATATCAAATAAAATTAATGGGACCGTGCCATTTTGATGATTTAGTTATCTACTGGTTTGATGCCTATAGACAACTAAATCATCAATTTACAGTATCATGGCAAGGTCTTTGGTTAATAAATTTTATATTTTTGGAAAAGTCATATAAAAAACTACAAAAATATCAAATAAAATTAATGGGACCGTGCCATTTTGATGATTTAGTTATCTACTGGTTTGATGCCTATAGGCAACTAAATCATCAATTTACAGTATCATGGCAAGGTCTTTGGTTAATAAATTTTATATTTTTGGAAAAGTCACATAAAAAACTACAAAAATATCAAATAAAATTAATGGGACCTTGCCATTTTGATGATTTAGTTATCTACTGGTTTGATGCCTATAGGCAACTAAATCATCAATTTACAGTATCATGGCAAGGTCTTTGGTTAATAAATTTTATATTTTTGGAAAAGTCACATAAAAAACTACAAAAATATCAAATAAAATTAATGGGACCTTGCCATTTTGATGATTTAGTTATCTACTGGTTTGATGCCTATAGGCAACTAAATCATCAATTTACAGTATCATGGCAAGGTCTTTGGTTAATAAATTTTATATTTTTGGAAAAGTCATATAAAAAACTACAAAAATATCAAATAAAATTAATGGGACCTTGCCATTTTGATGATTTAGTTATCTACTGGTTTGATGCCTATAGGCAACTAAATCATCAATTTACAGTATCATGGCAAGGTCTTTGGTTAATAAATTTTATATTTTTGGAAAATTCATATAAAAAACTACCCAATTATCAAATAAAATTAATGGGACCTTGCCATTTTGATGATTTAGTTATCTACTGGTTTGATGCCTATAGGCAACTAAATCATCAATTTACAGTATCATGGCAAGGTCTTTTGGTCATAAATTTTATACTTTTGGAAAATTCATATAAAAAACTACCCAATTATCAAATAAAATTAATGGGACCTTGCCATTTTGATGATTTAGTTATCTACTGGTTTGATGCCTATAGGCAACTAAATCATCAATTTACAGTATCATGGCAAGGTCTTTGGTTAATAAATTTTATATTTTTGGAAAAGTCACATAAAAAACTACAAAAATATCAAATAAAATTAATGGGACCGTGCCATTTTGATGATTTAGTTATCTACTGGTTTGATGCCTATAGGCAACTAAATCATCAATTTACAGTATCATGGCAAGGTCTTTGGTTAATAAATTTTATATTTTTGGAAAAGTCACATAAAAAACTACAAAAATATCAAATAAAATTAATGGGACCTTGCCATTTTGATGATTTAGTTATCTACTGGTTTGATGCCTATAGGCAACTAAATCATCAATTTACAGTATCATGGCAAGGTCTTTGGTTAATAAATTTTATATTTTTGGAAAAGTCACATAAAAAACTACAAAAATATCAAATAAAATTAATGGGACCTTGCCATTTTGATGATTTAGTTATCTACTGGTTTGATGCCTATAGGCAACTAAATCATCAATTTACAGTATCATGGCAAGGTCTTTGGTTAATAAATTTTATATTTTTGGAAAAGTCATATAAAAAACTACAAAAATATCAAATAAAATTAATGGGACCTTGCCATTTTGATGATTTAGTTATCTACTGGTTTGATGCCTATAGGCAACTAAATCATCAATTTACAGTATCATGGCAAGGTCTTTGGTTAATAAATTTTATATTTTTGGAAAATTCATATAAAAAACTACCCAATTATCAAATAAAATTAATGGGACCTTGCCATTTTGATGATTTAGTTATCTACTGGTTTGATGCCTATAGGCAACTAAATCATCAATTTACAGTATCATGGCAAGGTCTTTTGGTCATAAATTTTATACTTTTGGAAAATTCATATAAAAAACTACCCAATTATCAAATAAAATTAATGGGACCTTGCCATTTTGATGATTTAGTTATCTACTGGTTTGATGCCTATAGGCAACTAAATCATCAATTTACAGTATCATGGCAAGGTCTTTGGTTAATAAATTTTATATTTTTGGAAAAGTCACATAAAAAACTACAAAAATATCAAATAAAATTAATGGGACCTTGCCATTTTGATGATTTAGTTATCTACTGGTTTGATGCCTATAGGCAACTAAATCATCAATTTACAGTATCATGGCAAGGTCTTTGGTTAATAAATTTTATATTTTTGGAAAATTCATATAAAAAACTACCCAATTATCAAATAAAATTAATGGGACCTTGCCATTTTGATGATTTAGTTATCTACTGGTTTGATGCCTATAGGCAACTAAATCATCAATTTACAGTATCATGGCAAGGTCTTTGGTTAATAAATTTTATACTTTTGGAAAATTCATATAAAAAACTACCCAATTATCAAATAAAATTAATGGGACCTTGCCATTTTGATGATTTAGTTATCTACTGGTTTGATGCCTATAGGCAACTAAATCATCAATTTACAGTATCATGGCAAGGTCTTTTGGTCATAAATTTTATATTTTTGGAAAAGTCATAATAAAAACTACCAAAATATCTAATAAAATTAATGGGACCTTGCCATTTTGATGATTTAGTTATCTACTGGTTTGATGCCTATAGGCAACTAAATCATCAATTTACAGTATCATGGCAAGGTCTTTTGGTCATAAATTTTATATTTTTGGAAAAGTCATAATAAAAACTACCAAAATATCTAATAAAATTAATGGGACCTTGCCATTTTGATGATTTAGTTTTTTACTGGTTTGATGCCTTTAGGTAACTAAATCATCAATTTACAGTATCATGGCAAGGTCTTTTGGTCATAAATTTTATACTTTTGGAAAATTCATATAAAAAACTACCAAATTATCAAATAAAATTAATGGGACCTTGCCATTTTGATGATTTAGTTATCTACTGGTTTGATGCCTATAGGCAACTAAATCATCAATTTACAGTATCATGGCAAGGTCTTTTGGTCATAAATTTTATATTTTTGGAAAATTCATATAAAAAACTACCCAATTATCAAATAAAATTAATGGGACCTTGCCATTTTGATGATTTAGTTATCTACTGGTTTGATGCCTATAGGCAACTAAATCATCAATTTACAGTATCATGGCAAGGTCTTTTGGTCATAAATTTTATATTTTTGGAAAAGTCATAATAAAAACTACCAAATTATCAAATAAAATTAATGGGACCTTGCCATTTTGATGATTTAGTTATCTACTGGTTTGATGCCTATAGGCAACTAAATCATCAATTTACAGTATCATGGCAAGGTCTTTTGGTCATAAATTTTATATTTTTGGAAAAGTCATAATAAAAACTACCAAAATATCTAATAAAATTAATGGAACCTTGCCATTTTGATGATTTAGTTATCTACTGGTTTGATGCCTATAGGCAACTAAATCATCAATTTACAGTATCATGGCAAGGTCTTTTGGTCATAAATTTTATATTTTTGGAAAAGTCATAATAAAAACTACCAAAATATCTAATAAAATTAATGGGACCTTGCCATTTTGATGATTTAGTTTTTTACTGGTTTGATGCCTTTAGGTAACTAAATCATCAATTTACAGTATCATGGCAAGGTCTTTTGGTCATAAATTTTATACTTTTGGAAAATTCATATAAAAAACTACCCAATTATCAAATAAAATTAATGGGACCTTGCCATTTTGATGATTTAGTTATCTACTGGTTTGATGCCTATAGGCAACTAAATCATCAATTTACAGTATCATGGCAAGGTCTTTTGGTCATAAATTTTATATTTTTGGAAAAGTCAAAATAAAAACTACCAAATTATCAAATAAAATTAATGGGACCTTGCCATTTTGATGATTTAGTTATCTACTGGTTTGATGCCTATAGGCAACTAAATCATCAATTTACAGTATCATGGCAAGGTCTTTTGGTCATAAATTTTATATTTTTGGAAAAGTCATAATAAAAACTACCAAAATATCTAATAAAATTAATGGGACCTTGCCATTTTGATGATTTAGTTATCTACTGGTTTGATGCCTATAGGCAACTAAATCATCAATTTACAGTATCATGGCAAGGTCTTTGGTTAATAAATTTTATATTTTTAGAAAAGTCATATCAAAAACTACCCAATTATCAAATAAAATTAATGGGACCTTGCCATTTTGATGATTTAGTTATCTACTGGTTTGATGCCTATAGGCAACTAAATCATCAATTTACAGTATCATGGCAAGGTCTTTTGGTCATAAATTTTATATTTTTGGAAAAGTCATAATAAAAACTACCAAAATATCTAATAAAATTAATGGGACCTTGCCATTTTGATGATTTAGTTTTTTACTGGTTTGATGCCTTTAGGTAACTAAATCATCAATTTACAGTATCATGGCAAGGTCTTTTGGTCATAAATTTTATATTTTTGGAAAAGTCATAATAAAAACTACCATAATATCTAATAAAATTAATGGGACCTTGCCATTTTGATGATTTAGTTATCTACTGGTTTGATGCCTATAGGCAACTAAATCATCAATTTACAGTATCATGGCAAGGTCTTTTGGTCATAAATTTTATATTTTTGGAAAAGTCATAATAAAAACTACCAAAATATCTAATAAAATTAATGTGACCCTGCCATTTTGATGATTTAGTTATCTACTGGTTTGATGCCTATAGGCAACTAAATCATCAATTTACAGTATCATGGCAAGGTCTTTTGGTCATAAATTTTATATTTTTGGAAAAGTCATAATAAAAACTACCAAAATATCTAATAAAATTAATGGGACCTTGCCATTTTGATGATTTAGTTATCTACTGGTTTGATGCCTATAGGCAACTAAATCATCAATTTACAGTATCATGGCAAGGTCTTTGGTTAATAAATTTTATATTTTTAGAAAAGTCATATCAAAAACTACCAAAATATCTAATAAAATTAATGGGACCTTGCCATTTTGATGATTTAGTTATCTACTGGTTTGATGCCTATAGGCAACTAAATCATCAATTTACAGTATCATGGCAAGGTCTTTGGTTAATAAATTTTATATTTTTAGAAAAGTCATATCAAAAACTACCAAAATATCTAATAAAATTAATGGGACCTTGCCATTTTGATGATTTAGTTTTTTACTGGTTTGATGCCTTTAGGTAACTAAATCATCAATTTACAGTATCATGGCAAGGTCTTTTGGTCATAAATTTTATATTTTTAGAAAAGTCATAACAGAAACTACCAAAATATCTAATAAAATTAATGGGACCTTGCCATTTTGATGATTTAGTTTTTTACTGGTTTGATGCCTTTAGGTAACTAAATCATCAATTTACAGTATCATGGCAAGGTCTTTGGTTAATAAATTTTATATTTTTAGAAAAGTCATATCAAAAACTACCCAATTATCAAATAAAATTAATGGGACCTTGCCATTTTGATGATTTAGTTATCTACTGGTTTGATGCCTATAGGCAACTAAATCATCAATTTACAGTATCATGGCAAGGTCTTTTGGTCATAAATTTTATACTTTTGGAAAATTCATATAAAAAACTACCCAATTATCAAATAAAATTAATGGGACCTTGCCATTTTGATGATTTAGTTATCTACTGGTTTGATGCCTATAGGCAACTAAATCATCAATTTACAGTATCATGGCAAGGTCTTTTGGTCATAAATTTTATATTTTTAGAAAAGTCATAACAGAAACTACCAAAATATCTAATAAAATTAATGGGACCTTGCCATTTTGATGATTTAGTTTTTTACTGGTTTGATGCCTTTAGGTAACTAAATCATCAATTTACAGTATCATGGCAAGGTCTTTGGTTAATAAATTTTATATTTTTAGAAAAGTCATATCAAAAACTACCCAATTATCAAATAAAATTAATGGGACCTTGCCATTTTGATGATTTAGTTATCTACTGGTTTGATGCCTATAGGCAACTAAATCATCAATTTACAGTATCATGGCAAGGTCTTTTGGTCATAAATTTTATACTTTTGGAAAATTCATATAAAAAACTACCCAATTATCAAATAAAATTAATGGGACCTTGCCATTTTGATGATTTAGTTATCTACTGGTTTGATGCCTATAGGCAACTAAATCATCAATTTACAGTATCATGGCAAGGTCTTTTGGTCATAAATTTTATATTTTTAGAAAAGTCATAACAGAAACTACCAAAATATCTAATAAAATTAATGGGACCTTGCCATTTTGATGATTTAGTTTTTTACTGGTTTGATGCCTTTAGGTAACTAAATCATCAATTTACAGTATCATGGCAAGGTCTTTGGTTAATAAATTTTATATTTTTAGAAAAGTCATATCAAAAACTACCCAATTATCAAATAAAATTAATGGGACCTTGCCATTTTGATGATTTAGTTATCTACTGGTTTGATGCCTATAGGCAACTAAATCATCAATTTACAGTATCATGGCAAGGTCTTTTGGTCATAAATTTTATACTTTTGGAAAATTCATATAAAAAACTACCCAATTATCAAATAAAATTAATGGGACCTTGCCATTTTGATGATTTAGTTATCTACTGGTTTGATGCCTATAGGCAACTAAATCATCAATTTACAGTATCATGGCAAGGTCTTTTGGTCATAAATTTTATATTTTTAGAAAAGTCATAACAGAAACTACCAAAATATCTAATAAAATTAATGGGACCTTGCCATTTTGATGATTTAGTTTTTTACTGGTTTGATGCCTTTAGGTAACTAAATCATCAATTTACAGTATCATGGCAAGGTCTTTGGTTAATAAATTTTATATTTTTAGAAAAGTCATATCAAAAACTACCCAATTATCAAATAAAATTAATGGGACCTTGCCATTTTGATGATTTAGTTATCTACTGGTTTGATGCCTATAGGCAACTAAATCATCAATTTACAGTATCATGGCAAGGTCTTTTGGTCATAAATTTTATACTTTTGGAAAATTCATATAAAAAACTACCCAATTATCAAATAAAATTAATGGGACCTTGCCATTTTGATGATTTAGTTATCTACTGGTTTGATGCCTATAGGCAACTAAATCATCAATTTACAGTATCATGGCAAGGTCTTTTGGTCATAAATTTTATATTTTTGGAAAAGTCATAATAAAAACTACCAAAATATCTAATAAAATTAATGGGACCTTGCCATTTTGATGATTTAGTTATCTACTGGTTTGATGCCTATAGGCAACTAAATCATCAATTTACAGTATCATGGCAAGGTCTTTTGGTCATAAATTTTATATTTTTGGAAAAGTCATAATAAAAACTACCAAAATATCTAATAAAATTAATGGGACCTTGCCATTTTGATGATTTAGTTTTTTACTGGTTTGATGCCTTTAGGTAACTAAATCATCAATTTACAGTATCATGGCAAGGTCTTTTGGTCATAAATTTTATACTTTTGGAAAATTCATATAAAAAACTACCAAATTATCAAATAAAATTAATGGGACCTTGCCATTTTGATGATTTAGTTATCTACTGGTTTGATGCCTATAGGCAACTAAATCATCAATTTACAGTATCATGGCAAGGTCTTTTGGTCATAAATTTTATATTTTTGGAAAAGTCATAATAAAAACTACCAAAATATCTAATAAAATTAATGGGACCTTGCCATTTTGATGATTTAGTTATCTACTGGTTTGATGCCTATAGGCAACTAAATCATCAATTTACAGTATCATGGCAAGGTCTTTTGGTCATAAATTTTATACTTTTGGAAAATTCATATAAAAAACTACCAAATTATCAAATAAAATTAATGGGACCTTGCCATTTTGATGATTTAGTTATCTACTGGTTTGATGCCTATAGGCAACTAAATCATCAATTTACAGTATCATGGCAAGGTCTTTTGGTCATAAATTTTATATTTTTGGAAAAGTCATAATAAAAACTACCAAAATATCTAATAAAATTAATGGGACCTTACCATTTTGATGATTTAGTTATCTACTGGTTTGATGCCTATAGGCAACTAAATCATCAATTTACAGTATCATGGCAAGGTCTTTTGGTCATAAATTTTATATTTTTGGAAAAGTCATAATAAAAACTACCAAAATATCTAATAAAATTAATGGGACCTTGCCATTTTGATGATTTAGTTATCTACTGGTTTGATGCCTATAGGCAACTAAATCATCAATTTACAGTATCATGGCAAGGTCTTTGGTTAATAAATTTTATATTTTTAGAAAAGTCATATCAAAAACTACCAAAATATCTAATAAAATTAATGGGACCTTGCCATTTTGATGATTTAGTTATCTACTGGTTTGATGCCTATAGGCAACTAAATCATCAATTTACAGTATCATGGCAAGGTCTTTTGGTCATAAATTTTATACTTTTGGAAAATTCATATAAAAAACTACCAAATTATCAAATAAAATTAATGGGACCTTGCCATTTTGATGATTTAGTTATCTACTGGTTTGATGCCTATAGGCAACTAAATCATCAATTTACAGTATCATGGCAAGGTCTTTTGGTCATAAATTTTATATTTTTGGAAAAGTCATAATAAAAACTACCAAAATATCTAATAAAATTAATGGGACCTTACCATTTTGATGATTTAGTTATCTACTGGTTTGATGCCTATAGGCAACTAAATCATCAATTTACAGTATCATGGCAAGGTCTTTTGGTCATAAATTTTATATTTTTGGAAAAGTCATAATAAAAACTACCAAAATATCTAATAAAATTAATGGGACCTTGCCATTTTGATGATTTAGTTATCTACTGGTTTGATGCCTATAGGCAACTAAATCATCAATTTACAGTATCATGGCAAGGTCTTTGGTTAATAAATTTTATATTTTTAGAAAAGTCATATCAAAAACTACCAAAATATCTAATAAAATTAATGGGACCTTGCCATTTTGATGATTTAGTTATCTACTGGTTTGATGCCTATAGGCAACTAAATCATCAATTTACAGTATCATGGCAAGGTCTTTTGGTCATAAATTTTATACTTTTGGAAAATTCATATAAAAAACTACCAAATTATCAAATAAAATTAATGGGACCTTGCCATTTTGATGATTTAGTTATCTACTGGTTTGATGCCTATAGGCAACTAAATCATCAATTTACAGTATCATGGCAAGGTCTTTTGGTCATAAATTTTATATTTTTGGAAAAGTCATAATAAAAACTACCAAAATATCTAATAAAATTAATGGGACCTTACCATTTTGATGATTTAGTTATCTACTGGTTTGATGCCTATAGGCAACTAAATCATCAATTTACAGTATCATGGCAAGGTCTTTTGGTCATAAATTTTATATTTTTAGAAAAGTCATATCAAAAACTACCAAAATATCTAATAAAATTAATGGGACCTTGCCATTTTGATGATTTAGTTATCTACTGGTTTGATGCCTATAGGCAACTAAATCATCAATTTACAGTATCATGGCAAGGTCTTTTGGTCATAAATTTTATACTTTTGGAAAATTCATATAAAAAACTACCAAATTATCAAATAAAATTAATGGGACCTTGCCATTTTGATGATTTAGTTATCTACTGGTTTGATGCCTATAGGCAACTAAATCATCAATTTACAGTATCATGGCAAGGTCTTTTGGTCATAAATTTTATATTTTTGGAAAAGTCATAATAAAAACTACCAAAATATCTAATAAAATTAATGGGACCTTACCATTTTGATGATTTAGTTATCTACTGGTTTGATGCCTATAGGCAACTAAATCATCAATTTACAGTATCATGGCAAGGTCTTTTGGTCATAAATTTTATATTTTTGGAAAAGTCATAATAAAAACTACCAAAATATCTAATAAAATTAATGGGACCTTACCATTTTGATGATTTAGTTATCTACTGGTTTGATGCCTATAGGCAACTAAATCATCAATTTACAGTATCATGGCAAGGTCTTTGGTTAATAAATTTTATATTTTTAGAAAAGTCATATCAAAAACTACCAAAATATCTAATAAAATTAATGGGACCTTGCCATTTTGATGATTTAGTTATCTACTGGTTTGATGCCTATAGGCAACTAAATCATCAATTTACAGTATCATGGCAAGGTCTTTGGTTAATAAATTTTATATTTTTAGAAAAGTCATATCAAAAACTACCAAAATATCTAATAAAATTAATGGGACCTTGCCATTTTGATGATTTAGTTATCTACTGGTTTGATGCCTATAGGCAACTAAATCATCAATTTACAGTATCATGGCAAGGTCTTTTGGTCATAAATTTTATATTTTTGGAAAAGTCATAATAAAAACTACCAAAATATCTAATAAAATTAATGGGACCTTGCCATTTTGATGATTTAGTTATCTACTGGTTTGATGCCTATAGGCAACTAAATCATCAATTTACAGTATCATGGCAAGGTCTTTTGGTCATAAATTTTATATTTTTGGAAAAGTCATAATAAAAACTACCAAAATATCAAATAAAATTAATGGGACCTTGCCATTTTGATGATTTAGTTTTTTACTGGTTTGATGCCTTTAGGTAACTAAATCATCAATTTACAGTATCATGGCAAGGTCTTTTGGTCATAAATTTTATATTTTTGGAAAAGTCATATCAAAAACTACCAAAATATCTAATAAAATTAATGGGACCTTGCCATTTTGATGATTTAGTTTTTTACTGGTTTGATGCCTTTAGGTAACTAAATCATCAATTTACAGTATCATGGCAAGGTCTTTGGTTAATAAATTTTATATTTTTAGAAAAGTCATAATAAAAACTACCAAAATATCAAATAAAATTAATGGGACCTTGCCATTTTGATGATTTAGTTTTTTACTGGTTTGATGCCTTTAGGTAACTAAATCATCAATTTACAGTATCATGGCAAGGTCTTTGGTTAATAAATTTTATATTTTTAGAAAAGTCATATCAAAAACTACCAAAATATCTAATAAAATTAATGGGACCTTGCCATTTTGATGATTTAGTTATCTACTGGTTTGATGCCTATAGGCAACTAAATCATCAATTTACAGTATCATGGCAAGGTCTTTTGGTCATAAATTTTATATTTTTGGAAAAGTCATAATAAAAACTACCAAAATATCAAATAAAATTAATGGGACCTTGCCATTTTGATGATTTAGTTTTTTACTGGTTTGATGCCTTTAGGTAACTAAATCATCAATTTACAGTATCATGGCAAGGTCTTTGGTTAATAAATTTTATATTTTTAGAAAAGTCATAATAAAAACTACCAAAATATCAAATAAAATTAATGGGACCTTGCCATTTTGATGATTTAGTTTTTTACTGGTTTGATGCCTTTAGGTAACTAAATCATCAATTTACAGTATCATGGCAAGGTCTTTGGTTAATAAATTTTATATTTTTAGAAAAGTCATATCAAAAACTACCAAAATATCAAATAAAATTAATGGGACCTTGCCATTTTGATGATTTAGTTTTTTACTGGTTTGATGCCTTTAGGTAACTAAATCATCAATTTACAGTATCATGGCAAGGTCTTTGGTTAATAAATTTTATATTTTTAGAAAAGTCATATCAAAAACTACCAAAATATCAAATAAAATTAATGGGACCTTGCCATTTTGATGATTTAGTTTTTTTACTGGTTTGATGCCTTTAGGTAACTAAATCATCAATTTACAGTATCATGGCAAGGTCTTTGGTTAATAAATTTTATATTTTTAGAAAAGTCATATCAAAAACTACCAAAATATCAAATAAAATTAATGGGACCTTGCCATTTTGATGATTTAGTTTTTTACTGGTTTGATGCCTTTAGGTAACTAAATCATCAATTTACAGTATCATGGCAAGGTCTTTGGTTAATAAATTTTATATTTTTAGAAAAGTCATATCAAAAACTACCAAAATATCAAATAAAATTAATGGGACCTTGCCATTTTGATGATTTAGTTTTTTACTGGTTTGATGCCTTTAGGTAACTAAATCATCAATTTACAGTATCATGGCAAGGTCTTTGGTTAATAAATTTTATATTTTTAGAAAAGTCATAATAAAAACTACCAAAATATCAAATAAAATTAATGGGACCTTGCCATTTTGATGATTTAGTTTTTTACTGGTTTGATGCCTTTAGGTAACTAAATCATCAATTTACAGTATCATGGCAAGGTCTTTTGGTCATAAATTTTATATTTTTGTAAAAGTCATATCAAAAACTACCAAAATATCAAATAAAATTAATGGGACCTTGCCATTTTGATGATTTAGTTTTTTACTGGTTTGATGCCTTTAGGTAACTAAATCATCAATTTACAGTATCATGGCAAGGTCTTTGGTTAATAAATTTTATATTTTTAGAAAAGTCATATCAAAAACTACCAAAATATCAAATAAAATTAATGGGACCTTGCCATTTTGATGATTTAGTTTTTTACTGGTTTGATGCCTTTAGGTAACTAAATCATCAATTTACAGTATCATGGCAAGGTCTTTGGTTAATAAATTTTATATTTTTAGAAAAGTCATAATAAAAACTACCAAAATATCAAATAAAATTAATGGGACCTTGCCATTTTGATGATTTAGTTTTTTTACTGGTTTGATGCCTTTAGGTAACTAAATCATCAATTTACAGTATCATGGCAAGGTCTTTGGTTAATAAATTTTATATTTTTAGAAAAGTCATATCAAAAACTACCAAAATATCAAATAAAATTAATGGGACCTTGCCATTTTGATGATTTAGTTTTTTACTGGTTTGATGCCTTTAGGTAACTAAATCATCAATTTACAGTATCATGGCAAGGTCTTTGGTTAATAAATTTTATATTTTTAGAAAAGTCATAATAAAAACTACCAAAATATCAAATAAAATTAATGGGACCTTGCCATTTTGATGATTTAGTTTTTTACTGGTTTGATGCCTTTAGGTAACTAAATCATCAATTTACAGTATCATGGCAAGGTCTTTGGTTAATAAATTTTATATTTTTAGAAAAGTCATATCAAAAACTACCAAAATATCAAATAAAATTAATGGGACCTTGCCATTTTGATGATTTAGTTTTTTACTGGTTTGATGCCTTTAGGTAACTAAATCATCAATTTACAGTATCATGGCAAGGTCTTTGGTTAATAAATTTTATATTTTTAGAAAAGTCATATCAAAAAACTACCAAAATATCAAATAAAATTAATGGGACCTTGCCATTTTGATGATTTAGTTTTTTACTGGTTTGATGCCTTTAGGTAACTAAATCATCAATTTACAGTATCATGGCAAGGTCTTTGGTTAATAAATTTTATATTTTTAGAAAAGTCATATCAAAAACTACCAAAATATCAAATAAAATTAATGGGACCTTGCCATTTTGATGATTTAGTTTTTTACTGGTTTGATGCCTTTAGGTAACTAAATCATCAATTTACAGTATCATGGCAAGGTCTTTGGTTAATAAATTTTATATTTTTAGAAAAGTCATAATAAAAACTACCAAAATATCAAATAAAATTAATGGGACCTTGCCATTTTGATGATTTAGTTTTTTACTGGTTTGATGCCTTTAGGTAACTAAATCATCAATTTACAGTATCATGGCAAGGTCTTTGGTTAATAAATTTTATATTTTTAGAAAAGTCATATCAAAAACTACCAAAATATCTAATAAAATTAATGGGACCTTGCCATTTTGATGATTTAGTTATCTACTGGTTTGATGCCTATAGGCAACTAAATCATCAATTTACAGTATCATGGCAAGGTCTTTGGTTAATAAATTTTATATTTTTAGAAAAGTCATATCAAAAACTACCAAAATATCTAATAAAATTAATGGGACCTTGCCATTTTGATGATTTAGTTATCTACTGGTTTGATGCCTATAGGCAACTAAATCATCAATTTACAGTATCATGGCAAGGTCTTTTGGTCATAAATTTTATATTTTTGGAAAAGTCATAATAAAAACTACCAAAATATCTAATAAAATTAATGGGACCTTGCCATTTTGATGATTTAGTTATCTACTGGTTTGATGCCTATAGGCAACTAAATCATCAATTTACAGTATCATGGCAAGGTCTTTTGGTCATAAATTTTATATTTTTGGAAAA
Source organism: Panagrolaimus sp. LJ2414 (assembly GCA_024447195.1). Classification (NCBI taxonomy): domain Eukaryota; kingdom Metazoa; phylum Nematoda; class Chromadorea; order Rhabditida; family Panagrolaimidae; genus Panagrolaimus; species Panagrolaimus sp. LJ2414. The sequence continues at coordinate 2,452 of JAMRXY010000253.1, read as the reverse complement.
GTCATAATAAAAACTACCAAAATATCAAATAAAATTAATGGGACCTTGCCATTTTGATGATTTAGTTTTTTACTGGTTTGATGCCTTTAGGTAACTAAATCATCAATTTACAGTATCATGGCAAGGTCTTTTGGTCATAAATTTTATATTTTTGGAAAAGTCATATCAAAAACTACCAAAATATCTAATAAAATTAATGGGACCTTGCCATTTTGATGATTTAGTTTTTTACTGGTTTGATGCCTTTAGGTAACTAAATCATCAATTTACAGTATCATGGCAAGGTCTTTGGTTAATAAATTTTATATTTTTAGAAAAGTCATAATAAAAACTACCAAAATATCAAATAAAATTAATGGGACCTTGCCATTTTGATGATTTAGTTTTTTACTGGTTTGATGCCTTTAGGTAACTAAATCATCAATTTACAGTATCATGGCAAGGTCTTTGGTTAATAAATTTTATATTTTTAGAAAAGTCATATCAAAAACTACCAAAATATCTAATAAAATTAATGGGACCTTGCCATTTTGATGATTTAGTTATCTACTGGTTTGATGCCTATAGGCAACTAAATCATCAATTTACAGTATCATGGCAAGGTCTTTTGGTCATAAATTTTATATTTTTGGAAAAGTCATAATAAAAACTACCAAAATATCTAATAAAATTAATGGGACCTTGCCATTTTGATGATTTAGTTTTTTACTGGTTTGATGCCTTTAGGTAACTAAATCATCAATTTACAGTATCATGGCAAGGTCTTTTGGTCATAAATTTTATACTTTTGGAAAATTCATATAAAAAACTACCAAATTATCAAATAAAATTAATGGGACCTTGCCATTTTGATGATTTAGTTATCTACTGGTTTGATGCCTATAGGCAACTAAATCATCAATTTACAGTATCATGGCAAGGTCTTTTGGTCATAAATTTTATATTTTTGGAAAAGTCATAATAAAAACTACCAAAATATCTAATAAAATTAATGGGACCTTGCCATTTTGATGATTTAGTTATCTACTGGTTTGATGCCTATAGGCAACTAAATCATCAATTTACAGTATCATGGCAAGGTCTTTTGGTCATAAATTTTATATTTTTGGAAAAGTCATAATAAAAACTACCAAAATATCTAATAAAATTAATGGGACCTTGCCATTTTGATGATTTAGTTATCTACTGGTTTGATGCCTATAGGCAACTAAATCATCAATTTACAGTATCATGGCAAGGTCTTTTGGTCATAAATTTTATATTTTTGGAAAAGTCATAATAAAAACTACCAAAATATCTAATAAAATTAATGGGGACCTTGCCATTTTGATGATTTAGTTATCTACTGGTTTGATGCCTATAGGCAACTAAATCATCAATTTACAGTATCATGGCAAGGTCTTTTGGTCATAAATTTTATATTTTTGGAAAAGTCATAACAAAAACTACCAAAATATCAAATAAAATTAATGGGACCTTGCCATTTTGATGATTTAGTTTTTTACTGGTTTGATGCCTTTAGGTAACTAAATCATCAATTTACAGTATCATGGCAAGGTCTTTGGTTAATAAATTTTATATTTTTAGAAAAGTCATATCAAAAACTACCAAAATATCTAATAAAATTAATGGGACCTTGCCATTTTGATGATTTAGTTATCTACTGGTTTGATGCCTATAGGCAACTAAATCATCAATTTACAGTATCATGGCAAGGTCTTTTGGTCATAAATTTTATATTTTTGGAAAAGTCATAATAAAAACTACCAAAATATCTAATAAAATTAATGGGACCTTGCCATTTTGATGATTTAGTTTTTTACTGGTTTGATGCCTTTAGGTAACTAAATCATCAATTTACAGTATCATGGCAAGGTCTTTTGGTCATAAATTTTATACTTTTGGAAAATTCATATAAAAAACTACCAAATTATCAAATAAAATTAATGGGACCTTGCCATTTTGATGATTTAGTTATCTACTGGTTTGATGCCTATAGGCAACTAAATCATCAATTTACAGTATCATGGCAAGGTCTTTTGGTCATAAATTTTATATTTTTGGAAAAGTCATAATAAAAACTACCAAAATATCTAATAAAATTAATGGGACCTTGCCATTTTGATGATTTAGTTATCTACTGGTTTGATGCCTATAGGCAACTAAATCATCAATTTACAGTATCATGGCAAGGTCTTTTGGTCATAAATTTTATATTTTTGGAAAAGTCATAATAAAAACTACCAAAATATCTAATAAAATTAATGGGACCTTGCCATTTTGATGATTTAGTTATCTACTGGTTTGATGCCTATAGGCAACTAAATCATCAATTTACAGTATCATGGCAAGGTCTTTTGGTCATAAATTTTATATTTTTGGAAAAGTCATAATAAAAACTACCAAAATATCTAATAAAATTAATGGGACCTTGCCATTTTGATGATTTAGT